>JARKHS020027747.1:0-55000 GCA_030143305.2 Amblyomma americanum | reverse complement strand
GTGTATTCTTCCACGGTCTTCTCCTGCAGAACATGTCGGCTGTGCTTTATGCTGCTTTTTGATTTTATTGCCACAACATTACAGTTGTCACTCCAAGGCTACAATGATGTTCGAAACGCAATTGGGTGATTGGTCGGGAGGTCACGTGACATTCTGACACTATCACAACCTGCCCACGAGTAGCGAGCGACCTAACCAGAAAATCGAAATGAATAATTACAAAGAATGGGATATACAAATGTCAGCACCGTCACAGCATAGGGGATACCTGCTACTGCTAAGCAAGGGTCCATGCTATGCAAACATGAACGTGGAGAGAACAGGGACACGCGCAGGATTGTATGCGCAGTCCTTGCTAACTGCGTACACCTGACTTTCCCTACAGTGAGAATTCTTGACCTGCTACTGCATCTAGTGTTCCGAACAGTGTGGTTAATGAAGACACATTTGCAAAAAAAAACTGAACAAACAGACGCAGATGCTGCAACAGAAGCTGCATCAATTGCGATATTTCGTGCTAAAGCATTCTACTCTTAAAGCTACTTAAGCATCAGCATAGATTTTGAATGTGAAGCATATAACACCCTCCTTCACTCCCTTATTGTCTCACCGAATGTCACTCAGAAAAGATCGAAAACGTTGATGCGACCATGACGCATACCATGTGCTAAAAATATTTTAACATATCTGTTTATGGGCAATAATTCCCAGAGATTTCACTACTATAACAGAAAGCATGCAAACTTACAATTTTTGTCTTGGGCTGAATGGCAGAAGCGGTATAAGGGCCTTGCGAAAGCGACGTGTAGACACGGAATGAAGCAATGTGCACCAGGCTGTGGAGAGAAACGACAAAAAGCGAAACTGATCTTAAAGGGCGAAATTTTGGTTTTAACTCCTAATATGAGCAGAGAAACTGCAGATCATTCTAATGTTTGGAGCTTTGTCTCTTCGTTTTGTGATTAAATAATTGTCTTCATGTATATTTAGATAGAAAAATCAGAGAGTGGCATTCCAAATTTTTAAAAGCGTTGAGCCCGCTCAGTGATGATTCTATATTACTGTTATATACTTTCTGCCAAAGCCACCCGAAAAGAAATAGTGTTAGGAGTAATATCTGCAGGGACCCTTGACATGAATCTGGAAACTCCTAACAGGTTTCGTGGTCAAAGTTCCCATGAATACTGTTTCGAAGATTGTTTTCACTCATGTATAATCAAAATCCACTTTGCGGCAAAGCCTTGCAACCAAGACAGTTGTATGTGAGTTCGGCGCTGAAATCCTATCTCCAACGAGAAAAGTGTTCTCGAAATCTCTTTAATATCACATCACCCGCAAAGCAGGAATACTCCGCCTTAAAAAAAGTTACCTTTTTTCACTCCAACAAAAACAGCCCGAATATTTCCACAGAATTGAAGAAAGAAGAGGATAGTAAACATGCTGCCTGTACAGCATGTGTCTCATGACGAGGCAGTATTTGCTCTACGCTTTCAGCTCCACAGCGGTATTCGAAGCGTGCGTGCTGTCCGCATTTCAAAACTGTAACAGGAGCAGCCCACAAACATGTGTTCTCCTTTCCCTTCTACGCGTGTCCATTGAGGAATTTCCGCTCACAGGCAAAGGCCAAAATTTGCAGAAAGTTCGACGCAACTCGATGGCGTTGCCTCCCCAGAACCCATCTGAAAGTAGGAAACTATCGATGGCTATGGGCTTGTGCGCCTTCAGAGATTTAGCCCTTACTTGGCTAGGGCTCCAGTTAGTAGCTGAGGCAAGCCTCCCCAAATTGCACAGCAATATCGTTACCCTCGTCATGATAATTAATGCACCTTCAAGGTCAACTAGACCACCGGACGGATGATGCATGGTATTAACATCCTATCACTAACATACGCTTTAATGCGACCCTCACACCGTGTGCTAATGTGTCGTCGCCAACGTTCACAAGAAGGCTTATTCATTTTGCTTGGGGTGATTCTTCTGCAGAATTGTCATTTGTTGCAACTAGAGCTCCTTCTTGAGGTATTACTGTGCGGCCTCAGCTCCCTACATGGTTGTGCCTGATTAGTAACTATTGATGGTAGAGTTTTAGTCAGAAAGAGTAAATGTCTATTCGTGCAGTTTGTACCAGTATTACGTCTTCCAAAAACAGCCGTACATAGCATCATTCCTGCAATTAATTTTTAGCGCCTGCCGCTCCTTATGTCGAGTATCCACTCACGTTCTCAAAGTTCACATGCCGTACCAAGACCTGTTTACTCCCCACGTCCACGACACAAAACCCACGGAATGAAAGAAGGGTTTAAGGGGGTTGGAGGTAGCGAACCTTTGCACTTGCTGTTTTGTTGTGAAAACCTCAGCATCGATGTTTATTACAGCGCGCTTAGTAAAAACCGGCAATGTGTGCCGACTTGAAAACGTAAAAAAATACTTCATGGACTTTCGCTCTTTACGGAAGAAATGCCTTAAAGGGCCACAGAAGTTATTTTAGACTTCGACGACTTTAAAGAGGTCAAATGCGTGAAACTTGCAGGTAAGGAGTGCGAAGTATTTGTGTGCTAGCGTTTGAAATGGCGACGGAATCAACGAATGAAGCCGCGTAGGCAATCAGGCTTCTCCGCAGTACGCAGCTGAGGGTGGAGCCCCAGTGAAGACGTCATGTACGGCGGAACTACGTTTAAAAGGAAGAAACGGTTTGCTAGAAGGAAGAAAGCCAACGCCACCGAAGGTAAAGAACACGAAGCTTTTCTTGGTAGCGTCGGACGGCGCCTGGTAGCATGTAGGCGAAGGAAGTGGAAACTTTAAATCTCGGTGACAGTAGCGTCATCACGAGTTTATTGCCATGAGAAGAAGCCAAACGCCATAAAGAGAACGCAGTGAGGAGAAGCCTAAACATCATCGCTGTTTTAAGCTGCAATTACGTCGCAATTTTACACGCTAGCACAAAACTACTTGGCATGTTTCACTAAGAAGCTTCATATATTCGAATCCTTGAATCATCTGAATTTCTCGAAAAATCA
The DNA here is from genome assembly GCA_030143305.2 of Amblyomma americanum. Taxonomy (NCBI): domain Eukaryota; kingdom Metazoa; phylum Arthropoda; class Arachnida; order Ixodida; family Ixodidae; genus Amblyomma; species Amblyomma americanum. Next base: position 51,983 of record JARKHS020027747.1, on the reverse strand, counting down.
TTTCAGCTTCCTTTTAAGGAAGCCACACGGGGTGGTTTTTTTTTCAGCACTCATAGCGAAGATAGTATTCCATGTAAACTCTTTTTATTTTGATGTCCTAATAAATGAAACGCCTACGAACTAAAGAATACATGCCTATGACACTTGTGGTAATTTAGTTTTTTAACTCATTCAATTTCATTACAAGGTTCAAAATTATAATTGTAATTCTTATACAGAGCAACTTTCTTGTTGCATAGTAGGTGCTGGCCAATACACGGAAAAGGACATGTTCTTCGAATGTGACTTGTGCGTTCGTAAAGCAAACAGGCTGTAAGAGGAGCTGACCGTCGTTAGAAAATCGCTGAAAAAATAGGGCAGTACAGGTAGCAAACGTCATTGATAACCGCATAAAAACCGTGTTTTCGATCTCAATCCCGATCGCAAGAAACCGTGCAGGATTGAGCCAGCGTGCGCACAATTTACAACCTAGAAAGTTATGTGTAGATGCTGAAATCAACATAAGCGAAGCCTAAGAAAATGCTAATGTCGGTAGCTTATGAAGCGCTTCTCTGAGCTCTTGTTTGCGCTTCCTTATTTTCTTCATATTGTGTGCAAATGTTACGAATAAATATAGTTGTCTTGGATAATGCGAACCAGTTGGTGAAAAAGAAGATAAATGAGACAACTTTTAACAAAAGGGGCTCATTATAAGCACTGCCTCTCCATCCACATGTCGAGAACATCCCATGAACACTATGCTAAAGTTCATGGGAGGTCAGTCGAAATGAAACCAAGAATTTTCTTACCTCAACTCGACTTTGTTGGGCTTGTCAAACACCACGTGAATAAGGTACCCATTTTTATCAGCAAGTTGCCGGATTTCCTGCGCGAACAAAAAAGCGAATTTTTTCTTCGCGGCTTCCGATATGACTGTGATCAGCTCATAGCTTAGGGATCCAATATCGCATGCCATAAAGTTGCAGGGCAGCTGCTGTTCTTAAGGAAGAAAAATGAATTTCAGATTGCTCGTTTAACGTACCGAGGAAGTCTCAACGCTAGCCTTGTTGGTTCATAGCCTTATAAGGGTCTTATGCAGCGAAACGGGACAAGACCGACATAGAAAACACCAGGACAGCGGTGTGCTGTTGTCTTCTCTCTGTGTCATCCATTAGCACAGCAAAAGATCCCTACAATAAGAAACACATGAGCTATAAGTAACGCTATATTGGAGGGCTCTGTATTGATTTAGACCACCTGCGATGCCCTCACATCGCACAAAACCCTGATGTTTTTGGATTTCGCTGCCTTCGAAACGCGGCCACCACTGCCAAGATTCAGTCACGCACCCTTGGAATCAGCAGTCGAACGCCCAAGCCACTGAATGACTGTGGCAGATTTAACCAAGATATTTAAGGTTATTAACTACAATCAGCTTAAATCGACGTAAGATATCACAAATCTCTATCTCTAATTTTTCTTCACAAGGTGCGTGGTCTATTGGAAGTTTTCACGGTACGGCACACCATTTGGGTGCAATCTTGCAAGGTTAATTCTAACACTGCCGCGCACACTAAAATATAGTGCATTTTTATTGAGCGTGTTGCATAAAAGGACTCCTTGCTTTGTCTCGGTGGTGACCTATACTATGCGCAACGTATCAGATACTGGCGTTAAAGGGAGATTAGAGAAAAGTTTTTTTACGTCGCCTGCTCTTTGATACTTCACGATATGAACAGATATATTTCATCCACACTTAATTTTCAGAAAAACAAAGCGCATGCATGGAGACGCTTTAAAGGCTGGCGCTTTTACCAGTGGACTTGCAGGTCGTGCGTATTGGGGATAAGCAAGTGGTGCTAAAACTTTTCAAACTCCCGCGAAGGAATGTACCTAACTTTTTTTATCCTGTAGGCAGGAATAAGATGTGTACGTGCCAAAGAACAATTATACGAAATATATGTACAATAAAATTGCCACAGCCTACAACCAAACACGCAGCTGCGACAAGGCTGTTAGTAATATATGGGTTATATATGGCCACATACTACCAGCAGGCATCCGAGTCGCTGATGGTACTGCAGTGCGGAACTTATCGGCGAACATTTGTCATTTGTAAGTAGGCGAAGTGGTTCTTAACAATAGAGACCTTGCGCTGAGCAAGCGCTGCTTCAACCGTTCAAAACCGCAACGAATAATCACTGCCGATAGCCTCTTGCGTCGCGACCAAAACGGCACAATTCCCTTAACTATGACAGACTCGCGCCTTAATGACATATTAGAATCTCGATAAACGGAAGTCGGTTAAACGGAAACAACGCTTAAATGTAACAAACGCCTCGCATTTGGTTGGTTTTGTATTAAGGCAATGTAAAAAAAAATCTCGTTAATTGGAACAAAAATTTTCCGACCACCGCAGATGCTGGTCTGCGCAGATACTTTACAAGAAATCGCGTAGTGAAAGCAGTCGGCGTCCTGGTCTAAACTTTTGAATGTGTCCGATTATTGTAGATCCCAATCTCAACCACTCAGTCGAGCAGCATTTCGAAACCGCGGTGAAGTCGAAGTTAAAGAAAATGATGCAATTTAACTCCAAGCTTCCTGAACGATGCAAACGTTTTCCGCCAAAAAAAATGCACAGCAGGAAACGGAAACTTCCCCAGAGCATCTTCCCAGGCAAGATTCAAACCAACGCTACTGCAGATAAATAAAATTCGTTTTGTGCCACCCAGGCCACCCGGTCATCGCCATATTATCTGACGTTGCATGTTTTGAAGTGCTTCATTCCAGTTCCAACAGGCTTTATTGCCGATGTCCTGGTTTTTGTCAGTTCTTCGAGCGTTTGCAAATGCTCCCGGCGGCCGTAGTTGTACAGCCCCGGTCTCCTTGCTATGGAACCGGATAATTCACGAAATGGCACCTTTTGCCTATGTTGCCAAATGCAGCTTAATGTAGCAGCCCAAGAAGGTGAGAAGGCGGCCAAGGTGGCTGAATGCGTATTAAAGGCTGAAGAAGGCTGATTGAGCGCTACGCCCCGTCAAGCGGAAAAAAGTAGCAAAGGAGGCAAAGACCGCTGCTGAGCACAAAAAAATAATAAAACGGCTTAACACGTTGGCGCGCAAACGACCAAAAGCAGTGAGAGACGACCCTGAGCACGCAGAAGCCTTGGATAGAAACGGCCGATGACGGCGGAGTGTTCAAGGCGCGAAATTGGCCATGGGGATCGAGAAACCACGCTTACAAGCTGGAATAGCAAAGGTGATCGAATCTGGTGGCACATGCAGCAGCGAAGAGAACTAACTGGCCGTATCCCATTTAAAGAGTGCGGGTACCAACAATTATGAGCTATTATATAACTTAGCCTCCGTTCCCGCAATGCATTTTCTTCTTGATCCTTGTCTCGAGGAAACAACACGCGTAATTGTTTTCTTCCGCTGACTCTAACTCTGCAGCGTTCTCAATTTGTGCGCATCTGGAGTAACTGCGGTAACCTGCTCACCGACAGAACTTTCAGCCAGTGCTCTTCGCCTTGCGTGTAGCGGACATCGATGCCGTGGAAGACAGAGTCGCGGGCAGAGGCGAATGCTCTGTCGAGCTCATTCGAGGTCAGTGACGAGATGTCGTCGTATCTGAACGAGAGCAGTTTCTTTACTCCGCCATTCTTTGTGATCGCCTTGAACTGCTCGAATCGCTGGTTAGCTGCGAACCAGGAGCAAATACAGTGAGAAGACGGACTGCGAAACGAATATCATTGAAACTTTAACGGCATACAGAAACTTACACCGTTATGAGCCTCTCAGCACTCAAGATGATTAAGGAGTTAATGGCACAAATCTTGATCTCTATAGCACTGTTAGTGATGCTTCCGGTAACACCGTGCTCAAATTTCCACGCCGAGCGATAATTACATCTTAATATCAGCTGTAATATGACACGAAACGCGGATTAACGACATCCTACTCTAAATCAAGAGGAAGAAATTGGCATGGGCAGGGAATGTAATGCGAAGGCAAGATAACAGCTTGTTCTTAAAGGTAACGGAGTGCATTCCAAGGGGAGGCAAGCGCAGCAGGGGAGGGGGGTGGGGGGGGGGGCAGAAAGTTAGGAGGGTGGGGGGGGTTAAGAAGTTTGTAGGGGTACGGTGGACGCAGCTGGCAAAGGACAGCGTTAGAGAGACATGGAACAGGCCTTCGCCCTGTAGTGGGCGCAATCAGGCTGATGATGATGACGATGATGACACGAAATACGCGGGTTCGATCCTGGCCACGCCGGTCGCATGCAGATGGAGGCTAAATGTCAGATGTCCGTGTAATGTCACATCAAATTACATCCCATCGTAGGGTAACAGTGAAATCACAAAACTGCGTTGAAAAATTTTTTTTCCATGTAATCCTGTGTGCGCTAAGCCTACTTTTCTCACCCCCATCCGATCCACCCGCCGCGAATTCCCCGATGTGGTTGTAAACACGGTGTTGGTCTGTACGGTACAAAGGAATGTTGTGCGTTGCTCCTCAGTCCACGAGTGAAGAAATGTGGTTTCTTTAAGCGCCATCTGAAATGAGATCCAAACACACTGCGGCACTGGCAGCGTCATTTAAAAAATATTTTTACGAATGTCAAAGATGACGATCATAGCTTGTCGGGTATTTGCATCCATCTCACAGAGTACCTGCTCCGACTATAACTTATTTTGGCTCTCGATACAAATGTGGACATTTAATGCTGGGCGCTATTTATGTGGAGCAATTTTTATTTTTAAAAGGTTTACTGATAAAATACTAACCGAAGACGCATACTAACGCTGATGCATGCGTATTCTATGCAGAAGAGCTGCACGATCTGGAGTATGTATTTGGGTGGCCCTTACTTCCGGCAACTGGCGCGGCTGTTAGCTTCGCCTTGTCAACCGTGGCCGAGAGGAAGATGATGTAGGAGCACATGTGAACCGGGTAGTCGTAATGCTGCTGCCATCAAACGAGCAAAGCAGCGGGGGCTCCTCGGTGGTCGCTGCGGCAGGCACAAGAAATGAGTCATTGATTCAGTGATGATGAATTTAGTGAAATATGTAATTGATTTAGAATATCAGCAGTTCACCTTTCTGTATTGATTTATATCACTAGCCTAATATTCAAGAGTTTAGGGGATAGACTTACGTGTCCAGGTTAGGTTATTACCTACGAAAACAAAGAATTCATTTATGTAAGATATGAATACATTTAAAGCCCAGAAAGAAGGCTCGCCCTATTCGTTACGTAACAGAAATACCAGAACTGAAATTATATCCAAATTTATAACTATTAAATAAAGGTTGCGAAAGGTTACTGTGACGTTCACTTTCTTTATGCGCAACCTACAATGAAGCGGCTGTAAGCGAAACCAGAGGAAAGAAAACTGGAGTGCAGTCTACTTGAACGATAGCGCCCACTAGATCAAAGTGACTCTCTTTCGGAAGCTTCTTCAGAAGAGTATATGCCTAGCGGACGATTAAATAGACTTGACCTCACACTAACTGGGCATCGAAAACGTTACTACTTTATTAACGACTTCTTAAAAAGTTTTCTTCAAGTTTGCACTTCTTTTTGGAAACCACTCTTTACGTATAGCGCCTAAGTCTAAATAAAATTTTAGGTGTTTTTCTAAAGTCCACTGCTGTAAGTGTCCACTTGCAATTTTCGCAAGGTATGCTATACCAATCTGGTCTTCGACCACACTGAAGAATAGCAATTTTATTCAGGCGCACCTGCTTGCTGTCCATGTGCGCATTGAATTAAACCTAACTTCACCTACTTACATGTCTCGTACGATATGGTAGTGGTGGTCTTTTCTGCGGACAGAGGAACAGAGATTAACCTATGGCCCCAGAAATGATATGCAAACGTAGCACAGTTTAAGTCAGTTCATATATTACCTACGTCAATGTGGCTTGGACCTGTATGGAAAAAGAAGTATATAGTTTAAATGTTAATTTTATTCTGTACTTTTCGAGTTTTTGCAAACAGAAGTTTTGCACCCGAATAAACATCGTTGACTCGCACAAAAATATCCGGCATGCTCGACAAGCTCATGTTTATTACAACAGGTGGCAAACTTGCATCGGCGAGAACAGCGGAAATACAACTTATCGCAAGGTAAAGAAAAAAACAACAGAAAATTCAGACTTCATCATTCAATTTCAGAAATGCAGTGCAAAGATAATGGACGAAAAATTTAATGAAAAAAGACGTTTTCAGTGCAGTGACATACCTTCGAAACGCATACCACGAAACCACTTTACCAAACCCATAGGTAAAGTATGGTTAATAAGAATAGGTCTTCATTACCATCAGCCATAAACACAAAGAAAAACACCTGAGGCACAAAGAAATATTTTTCAGGTGGTCTGAGAGCGAGAGAATATTGCAACAAGTGCACCTTCCTAAATATCAATGCGTATGAAAATAGGTCAAGTTCAAATCGCTATTGGATTGGAAGGTTGCGGAACACCGCCGCAGCCTCGAACTATACTACTATTCATTGCGCAAGGAAGCACAGGCTCGTGCTACAATTGCGCCTAAAAGTTTATGCCATGAATGACTACGAATGTGCCGAGAGCATGTATATCAGTTATGAGCCAGTGGGTTGTAATAAACTACTCGGACAGATAACTACGGCATGGTTGGAGCTATTTTTCGCCCAACATCGAAACGGTGTGCAGTACGGTCTACTGCGAAACGAGCCTTCCCCTAGTGTGGCTATGTCGCAGTGAATCGGCGACACCAGACATATGTACAGTGAATGTGTAAAAAGCAGAGGGGACAAATATGGAATGCGAAGGGTGAACTAAAAACAAAACCAGATATTCCGTGCAGAAACATAACAAACGAGTATTTCAGCGATATATATTTCCTTCAATTTCTATTCTTCTGAAGCAATTATTCCATCATACAAGTGTTGCAGGAGAAGACATTCCTAGTACTCGTCCACTTCTCCTGTGAACGTACTGCAACAACCTGCTTTTGCTGCAGCGGGGCAATTATTATGTAAAATGACAGGCAGCCTGTCAAGGCATATTCCCGGCTTTGATATTTGTTGTGTCACTGTCACACTCGGTGGGTACTTGGTGTGTTGTGTGTTTGAAGTGTTGTGTTGTGGACAGTAACCCTATTCTTTCACATAATGATCGGCCCACTGCAGCAACAGTGGGATGCATTTAAGAGCAGAAAGTAGGCGACAGCCAGGGGAGATGACTCTCCTGCTCTACTCATGTACCCCAGAAAAATTGCTTCAAATAAATGGAAATGGAAGAAATATATTTTGCATAAATACTAGGCTTATACGTAGCTGCAAGAAAAAAATATTTCTTATTTTTAGTTCGGCCTTCTCCTTCCAGATTTTCTACCCCTGCAAGCCAAGCACCCCCAGAGGGACGTAGCAGACGACGCGAGGCTGACCACACCTTCTGCACTCACTGCGAGTGCTCTTGGTGTCGCAGATTCTCACTGGATATAAAAGGGGGCGCTTCGAGGGGCACGTCGGACACGCTGTCGGAAGTTTTCTTTGACAGTAAACCGTACTGTAGATCTAGAACAAATCTAGGGTCAAATCTCGGGTTACAAGGACGCACAAATCTCGATGGCGTCACTGAACTGTAAGTACCCGGAGCAGAAGCACACCCTTACAGTGGAGATCGAAGCAGGCATGTTGATTAGAAAATATTCTAGAATAGAGTCCCACAATCAGCCACTCAATATCTGAAGCGCAGCCAAGAACTTTCCATCTTAAGAAAATGTTATAAACTATGCAGCGCTTTATATTTTGTTGGCGCATAAATGGAGACGCGGTAGCTAACGCCAACATGCCAGCGGCCTAATTCCTAACGCGTCCTCAACGCGAAAACTAAATTTAACTAGCATGCGGAAGTAACTTTAGCAGCCTTCAAAACAAAGGAATGAGTCAGGGCGCCGGTCTGTTAGCAACAGCGCTAACACGGGAGCTTCCATAGGTCTGCTCCTGATTTCCTAACACCTGCTGTAACTTGCACTCCAGTGCTATAAAAGTGAAGCACAGATGTTTGACACTTTGGTACTAGAATGCAAACTGGTCTGCAAGACGATTTCACGCTTTCCGTCTGCTGCACGGTCAGGCCACATGTGGATGCGGAAAAACAAATTGCTCATGTACAAGATTCCTCTGCATAAAGCTGTAGCTGACTTATGGGGGTGGAGTGGTAGGACCTGTACATTACTAAACTGTTTAATTTCGTAAGACTTTGGAAAGCGCGAACTGGCACGGGAAGGACGCACGCAAACACACATGACTAAGGACGCTGTGTGTGTTCTTTCTGTGTCAGTTAGAGCTTTCCAAAACATTACGATGAAATATCAACTAGCCCGCATAGTAGCTCTTATGTTTAAAAATCGAACATAGAATCAAATATGAAATCAGCGAGAATACACAGTCCGCAATAAAGAAATTAATATGAAAGAGAGTGTTCGGGGGGATGGGGGGGGGGCAATGTAGTTTCAACGTGTGTAGGAAACGGCAATGTTTCCCCGGTAGCAAGACGGGTCTGCTATGTCATATGCCGTACATTGCCATACGACCACTTGAAGAGTATATACATGAAATTGAAACAGTAAGATGAACCAAACCAAAGAGCTAAGAATGTAAGCGCGACTTTCGGTCCCACGTCATACAAGATATATTTTCAGTTTTATGGGGTTTATTGCCCCAAAGCGACTCGGGCTACGACGCACGCCGCAGTGGAGAGCTTTGGATAATTACGGCCACCTGGGATTCATAACGTGCTCTGATTTTGCGCTATGTGCGGGCCTTTAGCAATTCACCTCCGTCACAATCCAACCGCCGCTGCCTGGATGTAATATGTGTATAAATACCTTTCTCCGGCTTGCATTTACGAGGTTGAGACTTTCATTTACACTTTTTCGATTTATCGCCTCAGGGCCTAAAATCAGAGATTCAATCCCTGCTTCCGAAAGAAGTACCATCTCTTTTCGTACTAACTCCACGACCGTGTCTGAACTGTTTCATTGGTAATTTTTTTACTGATCACCGAATAAACACCTCCCGTTTGGCAGCACAATGTATGGTGGTTTTTTTATGCGCTGTGCCACATTACTTGCATTTGGGAGCAATAATGCTTTTGACGCAACCATAGAACGTAATAATTCATCCGGCATTGTGTTTTCTCTTAGTCACGGTAACTTTGCTTCAGCAGCGAAAATATGCAACACTAGCCTTTCTAAATAAAAGAACAATTTGACAAAGACCACAACTGGGCACGTGGGCTGAAGAGACAAAATTCCAGCAATAGATAGGGTGATAACATTTAAGGTTCGCGATTTATGAAGAAAAACGATGAGCTGCATTCGAGAGTCGTTCTTGCACATATTCTAATTGTCATACGCGAATCAATGAAGTCTTTATTCCTCATATAGTGTCAATTATTATAATGAGAAGCTAGAAGCGACTGCATTCCTGGGCAAGTCTATATAATCGAATACTCTTAGCATGCGGCCGAATTTGCACGAAATATTCGCAATTACCCATGCAAGCATGAACCGAGCTCCGCAAAGCTCCGCCTTCTCGGGAGGCATTCGTTGCATAAGTCAGGTCTTCCCTCTCGATAACTGATCGTTAGAAGAAAATAGCTATTAACTTACCTGTGGCTCCACGCCATTGGCAGACGAAACAAGATACGTAAACTCTGCCACGCGTCGGGGAAAGGTTTGCGTCTATTTTCCCCTCCTTGCATGCATCAGTACTGGCAATAATATCGATAGCTTTAGGCCAAAAGCTTGAAGCACGTGCGCCATGCAAGAGTTGTACCGAATGGTATTTATTAAGAGTGCGATCGCCGTATGTTCCTGATATAAGCATGGGCTCTAAATGCGGCCACCAAAGAGTTTATTAATTCCCCTGCCTTGTTTAGGAAAATAAAGAGTACACGTATATTATCTCTTTTTGTCCTCCTTCTTACACTAGCATATGCTTTTCCAGCCCTTCGATTAAGGCTGGAGGTTTTTACTACGTCTATCTGCTTACTTATCTGACAGTGTAAGAGCTTTGAAGAAATCTCTGAGGGCAGCCTGCTTCGCAAAGGTAAAGGTATTCAAATGGGTTCATCTTACAGCCATCGCCGACTCCCGTTTTTCCGCTCATTTTTGTGGCATACTAAGAAAATGAAGTCGCATGAGCACCTTTGTCCTTGATGAAAGCGTAGTAGACGCCGTAGGAGAACACGGCCAGGATCAGAACGCAGACGGTGCATAGCGTGCAGAAGTGCATCGGGTTGCCTTCTGGGCCACTGAACATAATAAGTAATTTGTGAGAGAATGAAAGTGTTATTGATATTGCAGTATATAAATAAAGAATAGTAAATGCACCTTGCACACGAGTGATTGGTACCACAGAATGTTTGAGAGCAATTTCATCGAAAACATCGCCTTAAAGCCAATGTAGTCAATTTCAATCTTCGTAAGTTCTCATTAAAAAAAAAAAAACGTCAGAGAGCAGTGGGTGCGGTTTTTTACAGGTGGACTGTAGAGCAAGGGGGACATTATGCACGTAATAGAGCTCAATTAATAGACGAGTAGCCAACTAAAATAATCAAGTTGTAATTCAGTAAAGCATGTACTGGCATATTTTGTTACTTTTTTGGCATTCAGAGTTTAGTCTTTACGTTCATCTGTCTACACCATGAGACACTTTGAGAAAACAGAACACACGAGGAAAGAATAGAAAAAAAAATACCAGCGGAGAGCCTTGAATACATTTAGGATAACTAACGCTGCAGCTAACCTCGTGAAACGGTTTTCTGAAGCATCCTTTGATTCAGATATTACGACGCAATATCTTGGCACTCGAACCATCCCCAAGTCTTAAATATAGCGGTCTTTGTCTCTGAAGAAAAAAATGAATACCGCAAAAAAGTGCTCCCCTCAAGTCCCTTCACCCGGCGTACATCAACCTTACCAGGCGTACATCTACGCCATAAGATGAAGAGGTCCAAGCGGTTAAGCATCTGTTAAACAACGTGACTGCATGAATGCATAGACTTAGTGATCTTCCATAAAAGAGCTGTCATAAGCGCGTTATCGTGTGCGTCTCGCTCGTGAACAATTTTGTAGTGCTAACTTTTCAGCTGAGAGAATGAAGCACCAACTAGCCAAGCTACATGTTTGGCAGCGTAACTACGAAGGTTTCCGAACAAGATCACAGTGTATCTCGTTCACGCTGAAACGTTTCGCCAGCCATCGTGCTCCTCTTTAACATCCACCCCAGCCTCTTCTCTCAGGCGCAGCTCTAGCAGGCTTGTCTTAAATGAATGGCCCTTAATCTTCTTCTGAGCACCAACGACAGATTCACGACACCCAGCTGGATTGCGGTCTGTTTGTCAAGAGAATAGTTGGATATCTTTCGGTTACAGAATTTAAAGTCAATAATGGTCGACAAAGTACGCCACAACCGCCACGGATGACAATCATATAGCTCCAGGTCTAAAGAATTCTTATCGCTATTTACCGGCTCTTAATTTTGCTTTCGAAAAATGTCCCCAGACCACTTTATTCAAACTCAGGAGGAAATTATATAACGGCCTTCTATGACTGCTCAGCAAAGTGGAATATTTATCACGAAGAAGACGCCTTGTTAACTTACCCAGAGTCGTCTATAATCCTCGATAGACCAGATCGCATCATGGACCGCATCATCACGGAAGGAAGCACTGACAGCTCGCCCATGGTGTCTAGGGGTTGGATGGGCCGGAGTTGACGCACACACCAGAGTACTGGAAGGCAAAAGTAAGGCATTTACTTGGTAACTGTCATATATTCCCCCTTCAACTGCTCGTGTCTACCAAAGAATCAAATAAGCCAAAGCGTCAGAACAAAATTTTTTTTTTCTAACAGGTATTGAAAAAAGAAAAAAAATGCAGCACGTAAGAATTCTGCTAACCAAACCAAATGCCGAGATGCCATTTAGTCTAATAAAATATACCCTGACTGAGTTGCCCCTGCCACCTTTCGGGGGAAAATAAGTGACTGAACAATAAATGGCTTTTATTCGGTACTCTCAAGCTTACATGGCATGCGGGTGCAGTTACACCCTGTTGTGCTTCGCCTAAAGAGATAAAAATACAGCAGCGGGGGTCGCATTCGCTACTATCAAACTGCTGAGAACTGCAGGCTTGCGGAAGTAGTCTTTCAGGACGTTTAGACCCAACCACAAAGACTGAGGAAATTGGGTAATGAACTCGTATAGTAGGAGAGCGAGTGATATTTCAAAGATGAAGTAGAGCATCAGAAAATATGTTTTCTGTAGCTTTAACTGCAGTAATGTGTGTTCCAAAAGTTGCTTATACCCCTGTCACACGGGGACTTGTAAGGCCTTAGAAATTAAGGTCCTTTGCCCCTAAGGCGCGTGACGCGCATCTGCACGGCAAAGCGTCGAGACCTTTGCGATAAAGGTCCGTAGCCACAAAGGCGGCCGTCAGCGGCCTTAAAGTTGCTTAAAGGAGCAACCCAGGCGGCAGCGCCAGCTAGCGAGCTCAAAGAATAAAAAATTGACGCAATTTTTATTTTTTAAGACGGGAAAAACATCTAATTTATCTTATTTAATGGTTAATTTTGCGTTACAGTGCACTTAGTCGTAGAGGAGGCTATGACTTAAGACATCTACACTGCTAAGAAAGGACTTGAACGCTTTTCAGCAGCCGCATCGACACACACGTGCTCGCGCTTCTCGCTTCGCTGTTTTTTCTTCGCTTGCTCTTCTTGGCAATTATACACTTCGTTCTAACGTCTTGTGGTGCGTCGCTCATGATTACGGCACTACGCTAACCAGGCACAACCTAATTTCTTTGAAATACGCACAAGGACACAGGCAACAAAGCAAGCTTCTCACACAGAACGAGGAGCCGAACGGAAAAGTGCGCCTACCGTGGTCGGACCGGGAACGATGAAAAACAACTTTTGTTTCAAAATATTTGTTTCTCACCTTCAAAACGCTCGTTTATTATCGTGATAGCTACTTTTTCCAACATAAACGAAAGCACTAGTCTTATCCTCTTAGCTGAAGTGCTACCGTCTGCTTTAATTTCATAATGTTACTAGCGCCGCTTCACACACAGCGGCGACTTTTGGCATTCACGGAGACCGCGTTCGAGCTCCTTTAGTGCAACAAGACAACTTTACGGCAAAGGCCGTGAAGAAGTCCCGGGTGACAGGGGTATTAAACGCTAGGAATAAAGTGCTCGAGATTCAAAGGCGCAGTTATATTTGGCCTTATTTCTGCTGTTTTTTATGCCACCACCTTGAACTTTTGATTATTTTTTTTTCCTCATGGTTTGCGATCTATCTACGTTAACATATCACGAAGAAAAGAACTTCATTCAAATAATGCATCTGTGGTTTGAAATAAACGGCGGAGCGCTTTTCTTACAATTTCAAAGATGCTGCTTGTTGCTGTCTAGCGGGTAGCCGTTATAGTTCTGTGTGGGTAGGGTATACTGCTTTCGTGCCAATTCGCAGGTGATGAACCCCTACTCCCCCAGGCAGGACTTCTGAGAAACTACGAAAAAATAGTGACTTTCCGAATATTGAAGAAAACATGGTTGGCATTTTCTACCCAAAATTCTCTATCAGGAAGAGCGCACGAGAGAACACAAATATTTGAAAGAAAATCACCACTATGGTTTCGGGACAACTGAGGTAGCTGGGAATAACTAATAAAGTTTCTCGCAAGGAAAGCTGCACTGAATATCAAACAAAGTATCAGATTTTCGCTGGTTTCGTTCATGCTAAAAAGTAAGCTGTAACAAATAAGTTTTCGAACTTAGACGTACCTGACGTTAAATACCGAACCTTGAGGTATCCCTTGAACTCACTGTGAATCACTAGATCACTGTGAACGTGGCTCGCTTGCACTCAGGAAAAAAGAATCTCGATCACTCATTTTATGGCTAATTGGTATGTTTCGCGCTGTCACGAATTTGAGTGATGTGTGATGATAGTATTTTTGTAGCGATAGCTGCATTACGGTAGCATTTCGAGCCTTCAGCGTGGCGGCGCCATGGCGGTGGCGGCGCCGCCACCCTGTGGCTGCTTCGCCACGCCGTGGCTGCGCCGCCACGCTGTCACATGGTTGGTCACGTGGTGCGGAGCAGCAGCCGGCGGCGCGGCGTCGTGGCTGATCACGTGGTTCGTCACGAGGTTCATCACGTGACAAAGTTCCACTCGGCCAGCTGCAGCTATCGCGTCAACCAAAGTTTAACCATAGCTAAACCACCGCCAATTTTTTTCAAAAACACAAAAGAACACTAAACTATGTAATCTTGCTACTGGTGAACGAAGCATTCTTTGGGTTGAGGGGAAAAACATTTAACGATATTTCGCACTGAAAACAATCTTAACGGGCCCTGAAAACTAGATCCGATGAGAGCGGCGTTTGTATATTTGCAGGGAACGCGAGTTGCCTCTCACGCCATGGGCCCGCGAGCTTCTTTCGCCATCTTGGCTCATGAGGTGATAAACCAGAATCGAACACAAAGCCACGTCAGCTACACTGCGTGATATCGCTGCAGCGGATTTGCAAGGGTAATAAGCTCGCTCTCATTCTCGTATATATTATAAGGTTTTGGTAGCTTTATGGTTTGCATTTTCGGAAGCGCAAAATATCAGCTGACTGGCAGGAGAGAGTATTCATCGGTTCAGATATACCCCACTTTGCTGAGCCGCGAAGTATAACCTAACATGGGTTTACTTTGAACACCTTTACCGCCAGTTGGATCAGATGTTACGGTAAACTGCATAAAACAAAGGTTTCCTCAAACTATGGAAAAAGGTAGCTAGGCTCGAATCAGGGCTGGGTGCCCGGAATACAGACTGCCAGCTATATGGCGGCTGGGCAAAGTCCTTCACTGAAGCTTAGAAAGCAAGTACCAATGCGTAGAAATATGGTAAGCTTTAGGTTGTTTCGAATTTTCGACTCTCATATCTGAGACCTTCATCGAACGCAATGGGAATAAATAGCCGTCAGGTGAAGAACAATCCTCCCAAAAGTGTTCACGCTTCCTTCGCGCAGGAAAAAACAGACTCGCAAAGCAAGATAGAAATTGTTCCATGCACCATGCAGGTTCATGCGTAGTTCGAGTTCAATTGCACCGGCAAATGTAACAGCGAAAGATGAACTAATCTCACAAAGAGCTTGAGCACTTCGACTTGGGATTCAGTACGGCTTAGAAAACAAAATGCAAGTTATACCTGAAGCCTTTGGAAGATGCCAGGAGGGGGAAGGCAAGAAGTGGTAGCGGCAAGCAGCTGCGGCATACGTCCAACTTCTTCTTCTTAAAACATGGCACACATCCACATGAGGGGATTGGACAAGTAGTGGTGGCATAAACAAGGAAATTTTCATAGGAGATTAAGGCCAAATTTTGGCACCAAGCGTGAATTTTGGAAAATGTACAAATAAGAACAACAGAAAAATACTTAAAGTAAAATAACAGACAACATTTTGGTGAAAAAAAGACAAAATTAGCAAATCAACCTACGAGTTGCAATTATGTAATCATAGTGAATCCCACTAATTGAACCCAACGCAAATCTTTTGGCGCTTGCACCGAACGATAATAAGACTGGCAGAGATAACGGGAACCCTAACCTGGAGAGAGAGACCTCCAGGTTAATCTTTCTCTGAAGTGCGAACTTTGGACCGTAGAGCAGAAAATGGTCTACAGATTCAACTTTCCCGCATCCGTCTCATAGGTTTGTCGGTGTGGACCCACACCTTTATAGATATAAATTCAAACTGGGAATCCTGCACAGCAACAGCGTCATTGATACCTCACACAGCCTGGTTTTACACGAACGGACGTTCCCATTATATGCTAAGTGCTGATAATCAGTGGTATTTTGGAAGGGATCACGTAACCTGGCTGATATGTGTTGGAACCGCTGAAACCTGGAAATCGCCAGCAAGCTGAAATTTGAGACGGGATGCCTGGATGCCTCACTGACCCGTCAAGAGCTGACCTTGCTAAGTAATCAGCCACCTCATTTGAATGAATAGCTGCATGGTTAGCGACGCAGACAAAACGGACCTCCTGCAAAGTGCATGGGACAAAGAATCGTAGGAAACGGCTCAGAAAATCTTTCTTGTGAAGTTTTTAGGGAGACTAAAATTGACAAACAATGAGCGAGAAAAATAACGTGAGACACATGACAAAATTTTGTGCACGGCCACTCCAAGAATAAAAAGCTCCGCAAAGAATATAGGAGTATAATCTTGGATGCGGACAGAATAGCTCCATGCAAAATCGTGCGAAAAGACACCAACTGCAGATTTTTGGCAGCTGATGGAGGAATCGGTAGAAAGCACCATATGATGAGGGTATTAATCTATGTAATTAAAGAGAAGACGTTCAAAATGTTTGCGGGCATGCGTTTCGCATGAAATGGGAAGATGTGGTCAAAATGGAATTCCACTGCTGCCGGCGTGTCATCAACCCACTGCAAAGAACTGAGAACAACACCAATCGGTGTTAAAAGAATCTGCGTTAACATAATTTGTGGCATTTGATACCGTGGCCAATGATGAGAAAGGAAAAAGGCCGGCTGAGACACAAAAATAGGAGTACTGGCATCAGTCACCGGGTCCAACGACCTGAGCAAAGTTCGCACCGTGAGTATTTGAAAGCAGGAATTTAGATCGGGGATACGGGCTTCCAGATAAAGCAGGACGTTTAAAACTGATTTTGGGAGACCAAGGAAGAGACGAAGAGCACGGCTTTTCAGTAAGATTAAAGGTTGAATCTTGTAGCTTGCGCTACCAGAGAACAGAATGCAACCAAATTCAAGTATAAGTCTTAGATAGGTTTTGTATAGTAACTATAATGTGCCTCTGCACATCCCAAACTTCATAATGGCGATTCTTGTCAGCCGGCCTAGAGCGCGTTCTTTTTTAAACACATTGTTCTTTATATGACGGCTCCAATATAATGCTGGGTGATAAGTAACACCTGGGTCTTTAACGGATTCCATTTGTGGAATCTGGCTAGAGCGATGGACTAATGAAATGTGCAAAAGCGTGTCTAAAGGAAATACCAAAACACCGCATGTCAACATTCAGAGTAAATTAATACCGTTTAACCATACTACAAGAGCATCAAAATATGCTCGCAGAATCGCTACTAAACGGCTCTACTATACGGTTGAGAAGCAAAAAGTTGTTCGGTTACTTTTGGCAAATAGGGGATGTTGTGTATTCTTGTGGCCAAGTTGAAAAGAGTGCTGTCGATTTTTCGCCGGGAGACAACGAGGAGAGGGGGCGGAGAGGGTCGGAAAAAATAATCATTTTCTGCAAGAAAATCTTTTGTCTCAAAGGCGCGTAAGCTTGACCCTCCCTTTATTACGACAGTTTCACTTTGCGATACAGGGCAGTGCTTTCTGTTCGGTGTTTTATTTGAGGTTCTTAGGGCGGATAATGGTCACTGTGTTCTACTGAACTCTGATGCCTGGTGTGCGAGCGCACTGAAAATTCATATTTTGTGTCTCTGCTTTGTGCGGGTTTGCAAATATGAACTCCAGGCTCACTGCTAGCGCAGTTTTACCTCTCACTAAGTATTGATACTTTTTCTGATGACTGCTTTTGCAGCGGCGGCTGTTAACCCTTTCAGGCACAGTGATCCCTATTAGAATCCACAAATTTAGAGGCCGCCATTCTTCGGTTGATCAAGAAAATCCGACTCTTCTTGCAGTAGTTCCGACATTCGCCACTTCAGCAACTTATTCTAACGACCTTCCAGCTGGCCGACATATGCAAGTAGGCAAGAAAAGTTTATAGAAACTGAGGGCGCTTTGATATTGCCATCGGCTCCCACCAGTTCCTCTTTTGCATCGTGTAGAAGAAAGAAAACCATTGCTGTTTTTTCGTTAATGATGTGAAAGAATTGAGCTTCACGTTACTGCTTCAAAAAATGTATTTCGGTAAAGCACATATACAAGTGCTAAATTATTTCGCCCAAAATAATGATTCCAAACGAAATCAAGAGCACCTGGAGGCCCTATTGAAGATTAAGCAGTGCGGTTGTGTTTGAGTCACACGTGACTGCTTTTGTCGTGTGAATACCGCTTAATACGGAGCCTATATGTAAAAATAAACGTTGTTTTCTCCGAAGATGTCTACATTCTGCGCAAGCACTTTCATATGAAAGAAATAAGTTTCAAGAGCGGCCCACCACACGTGTTGAGGTCATGATTCATCCAATGGAGAAGTAACCGAATTCATTGTAGAAACACGAAGAGAAATTATAACATGAAAGCAATGAAACTCCGGCAGTACCAACTATGGCAGCAAATTGAGTACAGGACTATGTAAAACCCAGTTGTAATGCAACTATGCCCGAAGGTTGAAAGACATCCAGTTTTCAGCCTTCGAAAAGCGAACCAACTCACTCAAACGTTCATGCTGTTCATCCAAAAAAAAGTCACCACAGGCAATTGGGTTTTGGGGACACAGCATGATGCGGCTGAACAATGCAGAAATTAAAAATACGACGTCCACCTCGCAAGGACCACCTTGACTGTATGAATACTTAAAAAGGTTCTGAACCAGTCAAATCTTTGAAAATATCGCATTACAAAGTTTCAGTGAATGCAGAAAGGTACATGATAGCACGAGGCTGGAAATGTGGATACTGGGAGCGTGGTCACCCTGCTTCTTACATTCCATCTCTCAAAAGAACCAGTACTTGTCTGCAACCAACTCAAAAATGCCTCTTACAAAGACCCACACACTTGCCCGCGCACAATGAAAATGTATCAACACAGGTATAAGCTATGTGTCATGTTATTCTCGCGTTTTCTTGGTAACAGCTGTGACACACGCTATACTTCAGCAAACACAAGCGCTGTTTCAAAGCAGTTGATATTCAATTAACTTTGTAAAGAAATCCCTCTGCTAAGCATTTTACAACCACGAACTCCCAGTGATCCTTTTTGAAATTATGGAAAAAAAACAAAGAAGCAACGAAACTTTGGTTTTGTGGTCTTGTTGAATGTTCCAACAAGAAATTTTGAACAGTGGGAGAAACAGACCTGTCATCATCATCATCATCATCAATAGCCTCACTACGGCCACTACAGGGCAAATGCCTCTCCCATGTCTCTACAAGTAACTATGTCCTCAAACAAGGGCTAAACTATTTGAAAGTCTCCTGCGGTAACTTCTTCTCAAACAAGTGAGGCGGCGACAGTAGAGATAAAATGATCTGTATAGTCGATTTCACGGTGAACTCCGCAGAGGGTTGACAGCGCCAGACCAGACCTGTAGAGATGAAAGGTTACAGGAGAGATATACAACAGCGCAGCCTCGTTAGAGACTTCAAGCTGCCGAGTTCGAGAAAATTTCCTGCTCCACGAATATCTCAGATGTCGATAATCCTTTGATGCTCGAAGTGCTCCGTTTTGCGCGCTTAATAACGCAGTCGCTGAAAACCAGCTGCTGGGATATACGCAACAGCCGGGAGGATATTCAAAACTGGCCTTTGCGAGGTTGTCAGCAACTTCATTTATTGCCACACTGCTGTGACACGGTATCCTTATTAAATGCACAAGGCTGAAATTCAAGGAAGCATGGATAAGAATGTGGTTAAAATAGAAGAGTCAGCAGGCGAAACGAGGAAAGAACACAAAAATAATGTATCAGTTATGACTGTCGGTGTGAAACGAGAGGGTCGAGCTTGCGTCGAGCAAGTACTACTTCCATGAACTGTGCTTGAAAATACAGTTGAAATCAAGAATGCACGCTCCGCGGTGACTCAGTGGTTAGGGCACTCGGCTACTGATTCGTAGTTGCCGGTTTCGAGCCCGACTGCTGCAGCTGCGTTTTTATGGAGGCAAAACGCTAAGGCGTCCGTGTGCTGTGCGATGTCAGTGCATGGTAAAGATCCCCAGGTGGTCGAAATTATTCCGGAGCCCTCCATTACGGCACCTCTATTTTCTTTTCTTCTTTCACTCCCTCCTTTATCCCTTACCTTACGGCGCTGTTCAGGTGTCCAACGATATATGAGACAGATAATGCGCCATTTCCTTTCCGTAATAACCAATTTTCAATTTGAAATCAATAATGCGGAGTCAACCCAACCGCGGCGGCTGCGTTTTTATGGAGGAAAAACGCTAAGGCGCCCATGTGCTGTGCGATGTCAGTGCCACGGCCGCTCAATGGCAACGCACCAAGTGCGTTGCCATTGAGCGACCGTGTCAGTGCACGTAAAAGATCCCCAGGTGGTCGAAATTATTCCGGAGCCCTCCACTACGGCACCTGTTTCTTCCTTTCTTCTTTCACTCCCTCCCTTATCCCTTCCCTTACAGCGCGGTTCAGGTTTCCAACGATATATGAGACAGATTTTGCGCCATTTCCTTTTCCCCAAAACCAATTATTATTATTATTATTATTATTATTATTATTATTATTATTATTATTATTATTATTATTATTATTATTATTATTATGCGGAGTCAAAAGGACCGGTATAAAGGCGGACAAAATATTCCAGCTCCTGCCAGTTCTTTAGTTCTTTGCATTGCACGAGATCGGCTGCTATCGCAGTGGTCGTTGGACGTATTCTTAAATGATCTAGTAGTGCTTTTAGAATGCCGTGCGGCAAATGTTTTGCATTTTGAGGGATAATGCCGTCATAGAAAATTTGAATACACGACCCACTGCGACGTAAGCAACCTAGCATGCGATTAACATTGTTGATTACGTGTTCGGTGTGAAGAGAACAGATTATATTATGAGTGACGTTAACGCTAAGGTATTCCTATGATGTTACAGACTCTAAAGAAATGTTATCACTGTAACACGAAGACGGGGCGGTAGATTTTCTTGAAACACGCATAACTTTGCATTTGTTAATATTTAGTTGCATTGACCATTTCTTCCACCAGTTAGCTACAGTGTTACGGTCAGACTGAAGTAGACAGCTTTCTTTAGTACCGGTTATTTCTCTAAAAGTAACACAATCGTCCGCAAAAGGAGGATATCAGAGTTAACAAGAGACGGAAGATCACTGATGTAGTTTAAAAACAAAAGAGGCCCAAGAACTGAGCTTGAGGAACGCCTGAATGCACTTCAGTAAAACCGGAATTACCCCCTCTAGCGGGAACAAACTATGGGCGATTAAGGAGAAAACACTCAATCCATTTCAGTAGATTAGGATCAATATTAAGGTTATTTAGTTTCAATAAGAGGAGTCTGTGACATACCTTATCGAAAGCTTTACTAAAAGCTAGGAATATACAGCCAGCTAGTGATGATTGGTCAAGGATACGATGTAATACATGTATCATTTCTGAAAATACAGTTGCAAGTTTGCTCTCGTGTGTGTGTGTGCGTGTTTCTCCCTCCCGTCCCGTGTTATTCTGCGCAAAGTTTTTAAACATGTCGCTACACCAACTGGCCCGACGTTCTACACTATTAAGTAATAAGATCCAAACTCGAATACGCTGCACAGGTATAGGGAAATACTCTTGAGAACCGAATTAGTGACCTTGAGATTGTCTACAATACCCCTGTACATTTTATTCTTGTTAACAACACCCACACGGTGAGCATAATAGCCATGAAGCCTGATTTCTGCCTCCTATGTGTGTTCTGTATTCTTTTTCTGTATTTTCTGTAAAGAGTGTTCTGTATTGCCTTTTCCCGCAAGTTGTACAAGTGCAGATATAAGTAAACGGAGAATGCTATGTCGTTCAAATTGCAATCATGCCTTTCTTATTGGACATGAAGATGCAATATCTGTTGATTAGAGTGCGCCAGCGCCCAGTACAAGCCTGCACATACCGCAGCGGCCTGATTTAATTCAGAAATGCCTGAAAACGTTAAAAGATAACCGCCTGCTCTTAAGTTCGCACCTGAACCATCACCATGCTCTACGTGGTCACTTCACCCTCTAGCCAATTTATGTATCCAATCGCACAGACCATCAAAAAGTTGTCATTGTGTAGTGCACCACTGAATGCGTACTGAATGAAGAGAACTTGGATTGGGAATTAAAGGCCGGTGCACGTCTGAAACGAGTTAACTTTAATGAGAAGTTGATTTTCTGTAAAGATATTCATAAATTTTAGTCGAGATTCGAACCCACGGCCGTTCAGTCACCAGCCAGGCACACTTAAGACTAGGCACATTGACTTGACTGAGGTACACGAGGGGGAGGGGAGGTTGACTTCATCTGAAGCTTAGTAATGTGATAATTAGTAAACTAGTGACATTCTCTTCAGTGAGATTTTAATCACAGTCGCATTGCCCGCGCAAACTGCAATGTGCAAGAGTTCAAAGAGAAGAATATGGAAACTGTTGTGATAAATTTGGGAATGGGAACGAAGGACGGTGACTGCTTGCGAAGAGAAAACAAGCAATACTCTTAAAGGCGTTGCTTAAGTGTGCTTCTATTTTCTGTACGCCTGTCTTTTTAGTAACGTATACGGAGCGCGAAATGAATGTTTACGAGCAGGCTTAGAACTTACGGTGTTTAAAGAGTGGCTTAAAGAATGGATTAAGAGCAGTGGTGTCTCGATAACGGCTTGTTAATATTAAAGACACGGCGACTCACTGAACATTGATCCGGAGAGCAGGTAACCTCTGGCCTGTTAATGTAAAACGATGTATGCCAAACCAAGGAAAACGTATGAGACGTTCCGGGAGAGTAAACAGATTAGAAAATTTTAGAATGTAAGGTCCTGCGACTGGCACTAAACATTGATAATGAAGACAGAAAGAAGCGGAGCTTTTTCTGGATTGGAATTAACCTCTTTGCTGCGCTCTCAGTTTACACTATTTGCCGCGACGGTTGGTATATAATGAACGAATTAAAGGTTGTACAATAAAAGTGGGGAACAAAACGGCAGTGTACCTAGGTGTTTCCGATGTAGCTGCTCCTAATTTCTTGCACATCATCTAGGCGCAAACAAATATGTTATTGAGCGATTACAGCCATTTATATTCTGCCTTCTGTGTTCAAAACGGAGCTGAAGTGAATTTATTTACAGCTTTATTTACCGCTAGGACATAGAGCTTCTACTCCTCGTCCTACTCCTCGTCCGTACCTGTCGACGACAGCCTCAGGAAAATCGTGCGTGATGTCCAGGATATCGAAGGACTTCAGACGTTTGACAGTGGCATTTGGCGTAATCCAGCATCTGTCTAGAAATATCACTGCGGACGACACGTCAAAAGGGACGCAGTCTTGGCATTAGGTGTTCCACCAGAAAGTTTCCTGGGCCACAGCCGACATCGAGAAGCTGGTCTTGATTAATAGGAGGTCTTCTCAAGTGCACACTTTCCAGAGCGTCCAGGTTGTACTTGTAGCTATAATTCTAGAACAATGCAAATGATTTTGAGTCCAGGTCGAATGGTCTTTGCTTAGTCGGTTTTCATTTTGGAAGTGATTCAAGAAGTTCTCCATGACGGCTCAATGATATCCGTTTAGTAGAGTGCACTTGGGATGGCCGAGATATGACAAGCAAAGATCATGGAGAAATATGTCATCTCGAGTACCTCGTAAACCTGAAGGAAGAACGTTGCGTCGGTGCCAACCATCATTAGTAGAGCACTGCACAACATGTTAGTTAACAATAATTCTCATGCAGTAAGTGGAGTTCGATCCCAATACAAAGCATGATGGAAATGTGCTGTCTGCCCTTGCAAAATTTAAGGTTATGCATTTTTGAAAGTAGATGGTGCAGTGCATCTTGTGTGACAAAAAGAAAAGGCAGACCTGCTGGCAGGGAAGATGTCGGAATACAAAATGATCATTACATGCCCAATGTGCCGTTCTCCTCCTTGGTTGTAAACAGAATTCAATTTTCACGTAAGACTCACTCAAGTGGCTTTACTCATTCCCTGTTGAACGGAAGTACCTTTTCACCGGTTGCTGTCAAGTAGAACAGAACCCATCACTTGCGTTTTATATGTCGCATTCTTAAATAACGAGAAATTATACAAAGCTCCAAAGGCTCCACTGTACCGACTATGGGTGTTGTGAGCGCTGTGGGAGCTGTGATAAATAAAACTTGGCATCCAGATGGCATTTTATGTCGAAATTGAGGATAATGATATCAACTCTTATACTCCCTAAACCAATTTACTAGATACGCTAGAAGCAGGACACGCAGTTCAGTTAAAATACTGGCAGAGAATGCTTGCTACATTCGAATCAGTGCGAAAGGACGGATTTTTGCTACGTAGAAGACGCCGATGGCCGTGCAGTCCCGCAGGGCGGAGCGCTCGCGCTTATCGTACGTAATATCGGCAAGAGAGTAAAAACTTTATTGGACGAAAGAGTAGAGCGGTGGTCAGTAGGTGAGGGCCAGACCACGCAGATGTCGGAGCGCATAAGCCCATTCGCCGGATTTGAGTGTCAAGGCTGTCGCTGGCCTTTACTGAAAACCTTGCTTCAGGTGAGGGAGCAGTCGTGAGATGTGAGGGAGGAGGATGCGCTATACAGTTCTAGATTATGTGGTCCAAAGTAGCTATCTCGTTACAGAAGCGACAGTTCGGATGAGAGATTTCAGTAAACATGTGCGCGTACACATTTGGGTTGGGGAAGGAGTCCGTCTCCCTCGAGAGGGAGTGGTGTGGCGGCATGAATTGCCTTATTCCAAGTTCGAAATGGGTGGCGTGGTCATAGTGGGAGGTTATGCCTTTGCCCCTTGCCTCCGGGTTCAGATCATCCACTGCTCGTGTGGCTGTAACTCAAGCTTGTGCGTGAGCGGCCTCGTTTCCAGGGTTTCCGGTGCAATCGGCAGGCAATACGATTTTGCTCGGGTCAGAACAACCAGATTCATTCCACTTAGAAGATGACGATGACCGCGCAGTGCCGATGGATGGACCGCTTGCGCTTGTCGGACATACAATCGGCAAGAGACGAATTTGCTAGCCTCTGAACCTCCGCATTAGTGCCATCTAGAAGACGACGACGAAAAGGGAGTACCACGGCACAGAGCGCTCGCGCTTCTCGGACATTACAGTGGGAAAGAAACGATTTTGCTTGGGTCAGAACCAACAGATTAGTGCGAAGTAGAAGATGATTAGAGGGCAGTGCCGCGGGACGGAAGCTTGCGCATTTGAGACACAAAATTGGAAAGAGCTGATTTTTGCTAAGCTGTGAACATCCGGATGAGTGCTTTTCCACTATGAAACTCGGTGCATTAACTTACGCCTTTTCAAAGCTAGCAGACATGTACTACCTATTCCTACCAATCAAAATATCTGGCGAAAGGATGGTGCTGAAGAAACATCGAATCTGCACCTGCTATCATGTGCCACTGAATCGTAGTGATATTTCAGATTGACTTTAAGCATAAAAACCTCCATATTGCAATGAATCATTGCAGTGTTTGTTCATTCTTCAAAGCTGCTGTACGCTGCTTTATCGCTTTTTTGCGATGCAAGACGCGACCAGATTTCGCTCGATTGATCGCATCAAGACAGAGATGATTCCACATTGTTCCAGAATGCTCTAGTAACTTTGCACGCGTTATCTCGAAAGTTCGTTATCAGCTTTAAATTGAGCACGGCTGACAGCGGGAAGCATTCTGTTCGACTACCGCCGAGCACACTCGTTGCTACGCCACCGCCGAGTGATTCAGTTCATTGTAGGCGCATGTCAGCTCAAATAAAGAGTTTTATTTAGACACCAATTTCGCAGCCTTTCTGCTCTCCGGACTGAAGTCACCACTTCGTGACATCTGGTGGAGGTGCTGGGTGGCCTTCCATGTACCGGACACTCCCTTCAAGTCATGACGCCAGCCCTCTGCGCTTCGCACCCGTGGACGAGCAAGCAGCTCACCGAGACAGCCGACGTCTCCAGGGAGAGGAGCCTGAGTGCGGGACCCTGCTGGACCGCACCAGACAGCGAAG
The DNA here is from genome assembly GCA_030143305.2 of Amblyomma americanum. Classification (NCBI taxonomy): domain Eukaryota; kingdom Metazoa; phylum Arthropoda; class Arachnida; order Ixodida; family Ixodidae; genus Amblyomma; species Amblyomma americanum. The sequence goes on along the minus strand of JARKHS020027747.1, from coordinate 26,078 downwards.
AGACGCTGCTATGAGCCCCGCAACCTCGCCAAAGATGTCGACACCGATCATACTGCAGCAGCAGTGGGTGCCGCCAACTTTCAATGAATTCCTAGGTGAATACACCAAAGAATGGTTGGACTAATTTGAGCGCGTGGCATCATTCAACAAGTGGGATGATGCGGCAAAAATTGGACCCGTATTTTTCTCACTGGAGGGCTCAGCACGTACCTGGTACGAAAACCACAAGTCGTCCCTAACGACATGAGAGGTATTCAAGGAGGAACTTTTGAAGGTATTCACCAGTGTCTTGTGGAAGGAAAGAGACGAACGACTCGTCGAGTCCAGGATCCAGCTTCCGAATGAGCCCGTCCGTGGTTACGTCGAAGAGATGAAGCACCTCTTTTGCCGCGCTGACCCCGAGATGATCGAAGAAAAGAAAGTTCAATTTTTAATGCGCGGCGTAAAAGGACAACTCATTGGCATCCTCGTCCGCCAGCCGCAAAAAGCAGTCGACAAATTCATGCAGGAAGCCTGCAGGTTCGAGAAGACCCTCGAAGTCCGGGCTGGGCAGTACAACCACCCTTTCTCTGTCTGTGCAATTCGTCCGGACACCACGACCACCACCAGCGAAAGCTTGCGGGAAGTTATCCGTAAAATTGTCCGCGAGGAGCTACGATGACTGCTGCCATCGTCCGCACAGCCACAAGCAGCGACTCTCATGGATGTGGTGCGGGAAGAAGTGCAACAGTCACTTGGCATCCCGGTGGCCACAGAACCCCAGGCCATGACCTACGCCGCTGCAGTACGCACTGCTCAGCCCCAACGACAACCCCTACGTACTCTACCAGATGAGCCACTTGTTCTAGAACGCTGCCTCTCTTCCTCCGCCCACCCAGCCTACAAACTACGCACCACCCCCAGGAAATGGGACGCCTGGAGGTCTTCCGACAACCGGCCGTTGTGCTTCCATTGCAGTGAGGCCGGCCACATTCTTCGTCACTGCCCGTACCGACGTATCGGTCTTCGAGGATTTGCCGCTGACGCACCACGACCACGCTTCGGCCAACTTCCGCAAGAAATCGAGGAGCACCTGCGTCCAGAGGAGTACTCGCCGAACCGCCTTTCGCGCTCACCATCACCGACAACCTCGCGCTTTGCGTTGCCACGACGCAGCTACTCAGCCGCGGTACGGGGACGGTCTCCCAGCCCACGTAGCGGAAACTAAAGACAGCAACTTCTGGAGGTGAGGTTGCTCCGGAGCGAAACAGCGAAGGTCCTTCAACGACCATGCCGCACGAAGACGCCTCCTCCGACACGCTGACGCTGAATACAATGACAACCTCGACCACGACGCGAACCGCCTTCAAAACGACGCCGCTACCGAGAAAAGCTTCGACGACACGTTCTACCCTGCCCTACCATACCCGGCGAAGCCGTGACCCGACGCCCAGCACGACGCGCAACGCAAGAGCCAGGATATCCGTCTTCGAAGTAGTTATCGACGGCCGGAAAGTTGCCGCCCCAGTCGACACAGGAGCCGATTGCTCGATGATAAATGGAACATTCTCTGCGCAGCTGAAAAAAGTCACGGCCGCTTGGGACGGCCAACAAATTCGCACCGCAGGGGGCCACCTCATTACGCCATCAGGACGATGCACAAGGCGAGTGACTGTCAAAGATCATACCTATCCTGCGACCTTCGTTGTGTTACGGCAATGTTCCCGCGAAGTGATCTTGGGCATGAATTTTCTTAATGAGCATCAGGCGATCATCGACCTGCGATCCAAGCTGATCACGCTTTCGGCAGAAAAGGCCTTCGATGAGTACTTTGGAAAACCACGTTGCCCTGAGTGTCCTGGAGGAAGAAGTCAGCATCTCACCCCGTTCAAGCGTTATCGCAACCGCAGGCGGCACGAAAGGCATTAACGCAGAAGCCATAGTCGAGTGGCCCCCGCCTCCTTCAAGCGAGGACTTTCTTAGTTCTGTGTACACATGATGTCCTCGTGAAGAACTTCGCAGCGGACAAAACAGCCTACCTCCTTTTTCTATCTGCTTGTCTCTGCGAAGAAATTCTACAGGCTTCACACGACGGGCCGACAGCTTGACATCTCGGGTTTTCTCGCACCCTACGCCGCATTCAAGACTAGTATTACTAGCCCCGACTGTCTGGCGATGTCGCACATTGTGTGAAAACCTGCCGAGATTGTCAGCGACGAAAGACCTCTCTCACCCGACCAGCCGGATTTTTGACCCCCATTAATCCCCCTCAAGGCCCTTTCAGCAGATCGACATGGACTTGCTTGATCCTTTCCCAAAGTCAACATCTGGAAATAAGTGCGTCATCATAGCGACCGACTGCTTGATCCGCTACGCTGAGGCAAAAACCCTACCGAACGGAACAGCAGCAGAAGTCGCCAAATTTTTCGTGGAGTGCATTCTTCTGCGACACGGCGCCCCGATGTGCTCATCACGAACAGAGGAACAGCATTCACGGCGGAACTAACACAAGCCATCCTGTGTTAAAGCCAAACCAGCCACCGGAGGACAACTGCATATCATCCGCAGACCGATGGACTGACCGAGCGTATGAGCAAAACCATCGCCGATATGCTCGCCATGTATGTCGATGCCGAACACAAGATGTGGGACGTCATTCTGCCTTACGTCGTCTTCGCCTACAACACCGCAGTGCAGGAGACCACCTTCATAACGCATTTTAGGCTCATCCATGGCAGGGAGACCACGACCATGCTAGACGCCATGCTACCCAACGTTACCGAAAAAAAGAACGTTGACGTCGCCGCCTACCTTCAACGCGCAGAAGTCCGAAGACTTGCTTGATTAAGGATCAAAGTCCAGCAACGGACTGATGTCAGGCGGTACGACCTACGAAGACGCAACGCGGAATACAAGCCAGGAGACCAAGTCTGGGTTTTGACGCCCATTCGCCGCCGTGGATTGAGTGAAAAGCTTTTGGCCCCCTATTTGGAACCGTACAAGGTTCTTCGTCGGCTGGGTGATCTGGATTATGAAGTCATCTCTGACGCAATGACTGCATCCCAGCGAGATCGCGTACGACCAGAAGTTGTCCATGGCGTCCGCCTGAAGCCCTATTATGCGCGCTAAAGGACGCTGTATTTCCGCACTCTGTGTTTAGTTTCGCACGATCCGTTTAATTTGTTGCTAGTCCCCTTATTTGTTTTAATGCATCGGATCGATGCTTCTTTGAGAAGGTAGTAATGCCGCTAATCTTTGCAGTGTTGGTATGTTCATTCTTCAAAGCAGCCGGTACGCCGCTTTATCGCTTTGTTTGCGATGCAAGACGCGACCAGATTTATCTCGATTGATCGCATCCGGGCAGAGCTGATTCTACGTTGTTCGAGAAAGTTCTAGTAACTTTACACGCTTTATCTCGAAAGTTCGCTATCAGCGTTAATTGAGCACGGCCGACAGCGGCCGGCATTCTGTTCGACGACCGCCGAGCACGTTTGTTGCTACGCCGCCGTCGTGTGATTCAGTCCCATGTGGGCGCAAGTCAGCCCAAATAGTTTTTTTCATACACCATTTTCGCAGCCTTTCTGCTCTCCAGACTGCAGTTCGTGACAATATTATTGTAAGATTGGTTTGTGCAGCATATATTAATACAATGCAGCAGTAACGTCTCAGAACGTCTTTTTGAATGATGTTGAGCTACCGCAGGAGAAGTGTATAGAATTCCATGATTTCGTTTAGGGATTTGATCTAGAGCCCATTCCTAAAGGCAGCTCGTGCGCTCCATGATAGACCATCTGCCACTGACTTCCTGCCTCACCAATCCGATGTACAGAGTAGTGACGTCTCAAGGCTAATGCTTTACCTTTGATGGCCTTGATGCTAGCAGTTAAAACTCCAGTTTTCCAGAAAATAGTTCAGTTTTCAATGCCAAGCTTTAATGTTAATCGACTGGCGCTACTGCTGCAGAGAGCGAGTCTTGCCAAACAACGCTTAGACTTTCCACCGGTTTAGCAACCAGTCCGATCTAACATAAATGTGATCATTCTTAGTGGCCACTTAGTTTAGAAATAGCTCTTAAGGTGTTAATGTTTACACATTTTACTTGTGGATTCCCAGTCTTGTCATCATAAAACGACCCATATAACGACTGGACAATGAACCGACTTGCGTACGCTTCTGTCAAGGGTAACCCCACTTGTGGCCGGCAACAATGTCAACTCAAAACAATATTGCCACTTCATCTTTGTGAGCACTTCTTGTGGCGCATAAATACGGGTTTGCGCAGTGAATGGTCTTCCATGCGGGAACAAGAAAATTCGAAGAAAACAAGGACACCAGTGACGCAAAGATTATAGCAAACAATTTCTTAACACATTTCCATCAAAAGGAGGAGTCAGTAAATGTACCTAGGCTACACCCGTAGGTTAGAACTACTGCCTTATTTTTTGTATGTAGGTTTTAGATACTGCTGTCGGTACTGCCTAAAAATGTTCCCCTGAATAAACTACAACCAACCTTCCTGCTCGAAGTCTTCGTTTACGGAAGAGGAATTTCAGAAAATGACTGCAGCGAGTCTGTGCAAAATGGGGCTGAGTCCACCTTGAAACACTACTCTAGGCTACACTAGCATCCAGTTGAATGCAAAAGCGTTACTAAAGGCGATGGAAAGACGATGGCACCTTTTACCGATATGATTCATGCTGGTGATTTCAAATATTAAAGCGACACAGGTTATGTTTGCATATCAAGTTTAGGTTGTGACCTAGAAACAGGGATAACTTTGCGATTTATGTCTGGGTCAGCTGCATCGTAGCAACCATTAAATAAAAAATAAATACAAGAACTTAAAGCTCTATTATGTCGCTTAGCAAGCCTCTGTCAGAACGAACACAAACACACATAAAGTGGTCAATTGCCTCTGCCATCATTTAGTGTAGAGTTATATCCAGTTGGGGTTTGGAAGAAAGCAAGCCTCCCTTCAAAATGTCAGATTTACATGCTTCCAAGCAATGTCCTGAACAGACTCGTGCCGGCACTGTGATTAAGAGGCATAAACATGGAACGAGGGGTAGAAGATGGTCAGTGCCAAGCGGTGCGAACTAGCCTGTTCTCGACTTTGCTTTTTCAACATTCTTGTTGTAGTCCAGTTTCGTCCAACAATTTGTGAATGAGTCCACTTACTACGATACGTTAAATTGAGATAAAACTCTGACCAGATCGTGCCGAAGTTTTGTATTTAAAAATATTTTGTACAAGCCAAATCGTTCAATAATCAGTAGAGTGTGCATGACACAATCCCCTCTAACAAGGTCTTCTGTTGCATAAAATAACTAGAAAATGAGAGCTTCACAAAAGCTTTGACTGGGAGCAAACACAGCGCCCAGGTAATTAGCAAAGAAAAGAACTGAGCGCACAGCGCGCACTTGCGATCTCTCGCTTGCGGAATATGTGAGAATTCATTTCGGTCGACAAGTTTCTTTACCAACAGGGTGGGGCAAAGTTTCAAAGTTGTGACGGGTAATTCACAGGTCGCCGGGATAGCTTGGGTAATTGCTCACTGCGCGGCGGTTCCGTAATGCCAAACGGGGGGAATGTTGTGCCTTAGACAGAGGCAAGCGCTCTTCCATGGAGGTGCTGCGGCAGGAGTGAAAAGGTATTGAAGTGATTGAAGTTTTCGTCCTGCGCCTAAGACCAAGGGACGATGTCACCCTCAACACCGTCCTTATCTTATGCATTAGAAAAAACGGGTTCGGACGGTGCGAGTGCTTCTACTCGGCATTGGGGCTGCCTTGTACATGGGCGCGTCGAGATCTGTATTTACAAGATTGTATTAAAGGCCCCGTTCACCAGAAAAAACGCTGTCGGCGTTGTCGGCGCCGGCGCTGGGAGCAAAAAATCATGAGCATGACTCTGGCAGGTGGCGCCCAGAGAGCAACCTAGGAGGCGGGCTGGCCGCCTACGTCACGTGACCTTGCTGCGTCGTCACAACCTGCCCACCGGATTGTGAGCAAATCGCCCACCGTGGCAGGTGGCAGTTAAATAAATTATCGATTGTTTGGGAAGAGCAACCTCCATGGGCCGCACGAGGCCCACCGCTGGGAGCATCTGCCATCACAGGGTAGTGGCTCAGCGCTTAACCCCTGCACAACTGGGCATGGAGGAGTATAGGAGTATGAGGACTCGCAGTAATCTACGAATGTTAAGTAGAGAATGACCTTCTGCATTTATGGCAATTGACCCATTTCGCTATCGCGTCATACCCTTAAGGTGGAGCTTAAGTATCCCCTCCCATTTTTTTTCTCACAAAACCTGCACCTTGCATGATAACCTATACGTTGTCAGAGACAGCAGGCAAGCCATCAGGACAGGTAACTCTACTTACATTCAGGGTCTCATGCACCTACTCTTCCTGCAGCCCCCTGTTCACGTTAGCACCAAGTAGAATGAACGCAAACGCACGGAGCTTCTTCGAAAAGGTTACAAGCTGCATACTAAGGCGACTCCCATTACCCGGACTTGCCTGACACCTCAGCAGAGAAAAAACGATTACAAAAAACCGGTTCGTAATTTTAGATAGGGCCCGTGATCAGAAAGAGCCGTTATATGGATTTGAAAAATTGTAGTATGGTAGCTATGTTTCCGAAGCATCGCCTCAATTAGTCGTATGTGATTATATGCGCTAATGTGTTGCTATTGCGCAAAGCTGGCGCGAAGATACCTCGGAAATCAGTAAATATATGTAAATTAAAGAAAGTGTTTTTTCGCTGTAAAAAAAGTACCAGCACTGCAGAAAGGCGTTATTTTGTAGAAGGAAATAATGCGACGAGTTGTGAAAATAATTACGCTAATTAATGACCTTATTCCCTCCTGCAGGCTGAAACTCGGCTCTGCATGTCCAGCTCTATATGATCTGGCAGGACGCTATTTTTTTACTTCTAGCAATGTATAGTTGAATACCTCGAATAAGAACTCTATCTGTATCCCGGACACTGGGCCTAAAAGCGCTAGGATTTTCTGAGATGTGGGCACCAAATGCCTTGTGGCTGTGAGTAGGAGTGTGTCTGGATGGCCAGCACGATCAGTGTAAGAGGAGAAAAACGTAGGCGTGCGATGCAGGAAAACAGGAGACAAAGATTACGTGCGGCGAGAAAGGTAACTGGGTAAGGCTTTGGAAGGAGGGAGAAATCAATATATCGATGATTCAGACAAATACAAGCTTCAATGCGATATTTCTAAAAAAATAGTATTCACCGAGCCTCTGTAGATAAGTTTTTCTAAATCCATATATTGCAATATTATATGAGCTTTCAATCAATGAATAAAATGCTGTATAACAGGTTGCATAATGCAACCGTTAAACTGGACCACATTCAATGGCATAAAAAAACCCACCTCTAAATATCACAGTGGACGCTATTAAAAGGGCACAATTCTATATCTGACAGCCAATGTCCAAACTTCTGGCGCGTGGCTCTAGACTTGTTTTAAATCTTCGAACGTTATACATTCATCCTACTGTTGTGGCAGAAATGAAGGAAACAATAATATAATGGCCACTTTGTTCCGGTTGATGCTCGTAAAATAATTCGCAAGCGTTTTATCATGTGATGCCAAGCACATACTCTAGTCATACAACTGACAATTATTGCATTATTTCGGGCCGCCAGTACCACAGTAACAAACCTAACTGATACCACACTGCAGCTCGAGGAAAGTAGAAATGGAGAGTTTGCGCTCAAATTCCTAAAGCAATCTACAGAACAAGGCCTATTAAGAAAACCTAAATAAAGCTGAAACAAGATAGGCTGAGAATCAAACTAAACAGCTGACATTCAAAAAAGCGGCTGTAATTTGAGGGCGCCACAGAGCCAGTCGGGCGGAGTTGATCATGAATAGATTTGAAATGCATGATCGTGTTGGACCTGGTGGCTGCCGCTTATGATGTGGCAGTAAGTAGCTCCGCTTCAGAAAGCTGAAAATCATCGCGTAGCCCATAATATTGCTGCTGCACTTAATAACTGATTAAAAAGTGGAAAACAAATCCAAAACATGCTTGCTTCAACCCACCGCCAGTCGTGCTTCCTGGAAACATCTCTCGTACAGGTATAGTGTATATACGCCTTAGTTTTTTGAGCCCTCCTATTTCCCGCATTTTTATTTCGATTTGCACAGCATTACTGTGCTTGGGTGCTCTCTAAATCAATAATAATAATTGAGTGCGTAGTTACAAATCAGTGTCTTTGGTATTGGCAAGAAACCAGTGTAACGCTTGAGTCAAGCGGTTTCCGGAGAAATATTTTTTGCTGAACCACAAGCAGGCGAACACAATTGCCTTTTTATATTTCTAGTTTTAAAAGTGTTGGCACAGTCATAATAAGAGTATTTGCAATGAAGTATAAAGTAGGGAAATTGTTAAAGCAGTAAAACCGAGGACAAAAATAATGGAAAGATAGAACACCGATATCGTCATGCGCAAAATTCATGAACAGCAGTATGCACTGCTGCTCGTTACGTGTCTGCAGATCGGAGAAATATTAAAAATAGTAACTTCTGCTTAGCACCTTCATACAAAAATGTGGGTCTAGTACCCGGCTTATGTTCCGCCCTAGTCAGTTGTTTACAATTCGTTCAACAATAAAGGAACGAAGACGGCTGCGCACTGAAGTGTAGTGGTTCTGCTGTGGTCGTGGAAATGAGCAGTCCTCAAGGACGACTGACTGTGCTTCCCCAGAGGACTCGACGGGTGGCGCGCAGCAACTTGAAGTTTTTGTTGTCGCACCTGCAGTCGTGGTAGTCGTAGTAAACGTCATCAAGGAGCACGCATGGCTTGGTTAGCTTAGTGACCATCTTCACCTGCGGATGGTACATTGGGAGGAGAATAAGAACGTGTGGTAAGCGTTTAATAAAAAAAAACAAATGGCGCAGCAGACGTAGTATCACGATCAACGTGCGCAGAGAAGAAACTGATTCGCTCTTAGCACGAGGAAGAGAGACAAGGAATGGAGAGACGTCATAATAATAATAATTGGTTTTTGGTGGAAAGGAAATGGCGCAGTATCTGTCTCATATATCGTTGGACACCTGAACCGCGCCGTAAGGGAAGGGATAAAGGAGGGAGTGAAAGAAGAGAGAAACAAATAGGTCCGTAGTGGAGGGCTCCGGAATAATTTCGACCACCTGGGGATCTTTAACGTGCACTGACATCGCACAGCACACGGGCGCCTTAGCGTTTTTCAAGTGAACGGTTTCGGTTGGCTAACCTAAATTTCTAAAAAAGAAAAGGGGTTTATAAAGGGCGTAGTACACAAACACGAGTTAAAGGGCGGGGTTATGGAAAACATCCCTTTGTAAGGAACCTTAATAACGTTCAGCAATTGCTTGTAGGCCAATCAATCAGGCCGTTCATTGAGTTTGTCATGGTAGTTGCTGCGCACTCACGCTCATATGAGCCTACTTTAACATTTCTCATTAATAATTCATTACTCTGAAGCGGAAAGCGAACAGGGGTTTTCATGATTGTGAACCGCTATGTGAATTCGTGCAGGTCAGCGGGAGTAGCCCTAGGCTTTACGCATTTCGAGAAGCAGAATACATCCTTCAAATTTTGAGGCTACTAAGGAAGCACAGCGAATTCTCATGTCCCTCAAAGCAATCGCGGAGAGGCGCCTTCGGAGGAAGACCGTTCTGGAACTGATAAGCTTTGAGAGGTTAGTCAACATGCCATGCGTGCGCGGAATAGCGCTTCTGTTACCCCCCCTTCCTCCTCCTTTTCTTGAGGGGCAGCGACCATTCGCGTTACTTCTTCAGTAGTGACAAGGTTGGATGTAAGCTATTGGCAGTTCACCGCTAATTGATTTTCTGGTTGCCGTACGCCATTCCAAGGCACAGGCCAGCACAGAAGTGAATGCGCGTTTAGTGGCTATGAAGAGATGATCAGGAATTATAGGGCTCGTGTTTACCATTACACCAATAAGGACGCGCTGGTAGACGAGGTAACCGTATCGTTCTGTGAGCTTACCTTTTCCCCAAATTCCTTCTCCTTTTCAAAGACGACAATGCTGGAGGTTGATGATTTCACAAAATATGACTCGTCGTTATCAGCCTTCTCGGCATTTTCACGCTGGAACTGAAATAAAAACGTATATATATATATATATATATATATATATATATATATATATATATATATATATATATATATATATATATATATATATATATATATATATATATATATATATATATATATATATATATATATAAAGCACGCAAGGGAAGTACTTCTTGAAATTGAGGGGCTCGTTATAAATATCAGAGAAGCCAAAAGCCACAGAAACCAAGGAGCACAGGGGATATATATTTATTATTATTATTATTTTATATTACTATTATTATTATTATTATTGTTATTATTATTATTATTATTATTATTGTTATTATTATTATTATTATTATTATTATTATTATTATTATTATTATTATTATTATTATTATTATTATTATTATTATTGTTATTATTATTATTATCATTATTATTATTATTATTATTTGTGATGTTGATGAATGGAGATTGTTATTTAATGTTTTTTTGCTTTAAGATAATTGACTAGCAAAGCAGATGAAAACAACAACCACAAGCCGCCTGCCGCCGCCCGCGCGCTCTCTCTCCGGGCGTTTCCCTCGGGACCCGACGATGACCAGGACTCCGATTTCAATCCGGTTTACACTTTTAAGGAAATATGCGATTACTACAAATCCACCCACCAAACTCTTCCCACTCCTTGCAAAGGGCTGGGGAAGGCCAACGAGCGGGTACTCCTGCGCCTGCTCACTAACACGATGCTGTGCCCGGCAACTCTAAAGCATTTCAATCCTCAATTCGACGGGCGGTGCTCTCACTGTGGGGAGGTGTCGGACACCTACCACATGGTGTGGGCCTGCCAGCAGAACCCATCCCTACCCCCTATCCCAAACCCCACCCGAGAGGACTGGGAGGCGACCCTGTCCGGCTGCTGCACCCTCCAGGCCCAATGGGCCTTAACGCAGCGTGCCCGGGCTGCGGCAACCGCCAATGGGGTGCCTGACTAGGCATCCCCACCTAGTGGTTGTAAGGGCGTGACCCTTCAGGTCACGGACCCCAACACCTCTCTCTATAATTAATAAAAGTTTTTACCACCACCACCACCTGCGGGAACCGAACCCACGACCTCCGAACTACGCGTCCGGTGCTCTACCAACTAATATGAGGGGATGGTTGTCAAATCTCTTGCTTTTCGGGGATATTTAACCTTAACGTTGACCTGACGTTGAGAGTGTTCACCAGCCCCACCCTCGTACATATGTGGCGGACGTAGTACGTCCTGTATTAACGCTGGTGAGACGTGGAACGCCATCGAACGGCGAGGGTAGAAGCTCTGTGAGAACCATCTTATGCTTCCTAAGGCATCAGGGCTGCCAGACCCGAGGCCCTCAATAAACAATAGCCTGCTTAATTAGCTTGCCTACATAGCTTCCACCCTCGCCGTTCGATGGCCTTCCACGTCACACCAGCGGTAATACAGGACGTACTACGTCCGCCGCTTATGGACGAGGGTGGCGCTGGTGAACACTCTCAAGGTTAGGTCAACCCTAAACTTAAATACCCTCGAAAAGCTGGAGACTTGACAACCGTCGCCATAGCTCAGTCGGTAGAGCACCGGACGCGTAATTCGGAGGGCGTGGGTTCGGTTCCCTCCGGCGGCATGTGGTTGATTTTCCTTGTGCTTTTGTAATCTATTTTGAAGCAATAAAATATTCAATAAATAATCTTGATTCATCAACGCCACAAATAATATTAATGAAAAAATATCCCATATACTCCTTGGTTTCTGTGGCTGTTGGTTTCTCTGATACATATACAGTGTGTGTGTGTGTGTGTGTGTGTGTGTGTGTGTGTGTGTGTGTGTGTGTGTGTGTGTGTGTGTGTGTGTGTGTGTGTGTGTGTGTGTGTGTGTGTGTGTGTGTGTGTGTGTGTGTGTGTGTGTGTGTGTGTGTGTGTGTGTGTGTGTGTGTGTGTGTGTGTGTGTGTGTGTGTGTGTGTGTGTGTGTGTGTGTGTGTGTGTGTGTGTGTGTGTGTGTGTGTGTGTGTGTGTGTGTGTGTGTGTGTGTGTGTGTGTGTGTGTGTGTGTGTGTGTGTGTGTGTGTGTGTGTGTGTGTGTGTGTGTGTGTGTGTGTGTGTGTGTGTGTGTGTGTGTGTGTGTGTGTGTGTGTGTGTGTGTGTGTGTGTGTGTGTGTGTGTGTGTGTGTGTGTGTGTGTGTGTGTGTGTGTGTGTGTGTGTGTGTGTGTGTGTGTGTGTGTGTGTGTGTGTGTGTGTGTGTGTGTGTGTGTGTGTGTGTGTGTGTGTGTGTGTGTGTGTGTGTGTGTGTGTGTGTGTGTGTGTGTGTGTGTGTGTGTGTGTGTGTGTGTGTGTGTGTGTGTGTGTGTGTGTGTGTGTGTGTGTGTGTGTGTGTGTGTGTGTGTGTGTGTGTGTGTGTGTGTGTGTGTGTGTGTGTGTGTGTGTGTGTGTGTGTGTGTGTGTGTGTGTGTGATAAAAAGATTGCGCAAACGTAAGGAAAATGACAGAAATAAAATCTTTGGTGTCCGGAATACGAAACACTACAGAACGCCGGCAACGCTTTGGTCCAAATAAAAAAGATGCAGAGGAATTCAGGAAAGCCTTAAGAAGCTAGAACTTTTGAGTTCATTTTCTGATATGAAAGATCAAGTACACTCAGACTCTTGGTTTCAGCCATTCGTGAATCTTTTACAGAAAATTAAAAAAAAACGCACAGGGTAAGAATTCATAAATAATCTTGTTTAAAGCACTTTTTTCTGCCTCAAGCATAGACACTACAGGTTGCTACCTTTGCATATCAAACCGCTTAAATAGAACCAAAAAGACCACAAAAGAACAGGTTACATAAAATTGTTTTCCTGACTATAGTTCTGCAGAAGCTTCAGTTTTTAAAAACAAGAAATGCGGTTACATTTCGATTAATTTTTTTTCATTTCAAATGCTCGTCATGGTTTCGAAATGCTACCGGGCGGAAAATTACCGAACAATAGGTGCCTTCGCTATAGTTGTGGATGATTGTAAGGTCGTTGATATTCCGGCTGCGCTGCTGTGTAACAAGATAGCCAGTTCGCGTCTAGCCTGATAATAGACAGGCAACTTGTAATTTCTTGGAGCACTATTACGAACTAACTTCTACGTGTGAAAAGCGTTTACTCGGGTTGCTGTCTTTCTTTCTCTGAGTTTTCTGAACACGATGGCATACCTCGCAATACTCGAGCTTGGCGATTCCCACTGCGAGGTCCCCGAAGTACTCGGAAGCCTTGAAGGAGACCGCGGCCAGACTGAAGGCGATGCAATGCCATGCGCTCATGGCTATCTGGGAGCCGCTGCCTCCGAGCGCCGCCGTGTATTCTTCCACGGTCTTCCCCTGCAGAACATGTCGGCTGTGCTTTATGCTGCTTTTTTATTTTATTGCCACAACATTACAGTTGTCACTCCAAGGCTACAATGATGTTCTAAACGCAATTAGGTGACTGGTCTGGAGGTCACGTGACATTCTGACACTATCAAAACCTGCCCACGAGTAGCGAGCGACCTAACCAGAAAATCGAAATGAATAATTACAAAGAATGGGATATACAAATGTCAGCACCGTCAGAGCATAGGGTATACCTGGTACTGCTAAGCAAGGGTCCATGCTATACAAACATGAACGTGAAGATAACAAGGACACGCGCAGGATTGTACTGCGCAGTCCCTTGCTTAACTGCGTACAACTGACTTTCCCTACAGTGAGAATTCTTGACCTGCTACTGCATCTAGTGTTCCGAACAGTGTGGTTAATGAAGAGACATTTGCAAAAAAAAAAAAACTGAACAGACGCAGATGCTGAAACAGAAGCTGCATCAATTGCGATATTTCGTGCTAAAGCATTCTACTCTTTAATATACTTATGCATCAGCATAGATTTTTAATGTGAAGCATATAACACCCTCCTTCACTCCCTTATTGTCTCCCAAATGTCACTCAGAAAAGATCGAAAACATTGATGCGACCATGACGCATACCATGTATTAAAGATATTTTGACATGTCTGTTTATGTGCAAGGATTCCCAGAAATTTCACCACTATAACAGAAAGCATGCAAACTTACAATTTTTGTCTTGGGCTGAATGGCAGAAGCGGTATAAGGGCCTTGCGAAAGCGAAGTGTAGACACGCAATGAAGCAATGTGCACCAGGCTGTGGAGAGAAACGTCAAAAAAGCGAAACTGATCTTAAAGGGCGAAATTTTGGTTTTAACTCTTAATATGAGCAGAGAAACTGCAGATCATTCTAATGTTTGGAGCTTTGTCTCTTCGTTTTGTGATTAAATAATTGTCTTCATGTATATTTAGATAAAAAAATCAGGGAGTGGCATTCCAAATTTTTAAAAGCGTTGAGCCCGCTCAGTGATGATTCTATATTACTGTATATACTCTATATTACTGTTATATACTTTCTGCCAAAGCCATCCGAAAAGAAATAGTGTTAGGAGTAATATCTGCAAGTACCCTTGACATGAATCTGGAAGCTCCTAACAGGTTTCGTGGTCAAAGTTCCCATGAATATTGTTTCGAAGATTGTTTTCACTCATGTATAATCAAAATCCACTTTGCGCCAAAGCATTGCAACCAAGACAGTTGTATGTGAGTTAGGCGCTGAAATCCTATCTCCAACGAGAAAAGTGTTTTCGAAATCTCCTTAATATCACTTCACCAACAAAGCAGGAATACTCCGCCTTAAAAAGAGTTACCTTTTTTCTCTCCAACAAAAACAGCCCGAATATTTAAACCACTACACATCGATCCACCATTACACATCGGATCATCGGACGCATTCCGGCTCTGGCGGGCTTTTCTCCTATACTTCAAGGAAGAAGGAGGGCCTGGCCGTTTCTTCGCAGAGCCGACCACAGGACCACCCCACTTCGAAGAAGAAGTGGAGACCGGCCCTCCTCCCCCTCCCCCACCTCCACCCCCATGAAGCCCCTCATTTCTGCCGCAAGGCTAGGCCTATTTTATGCAGAAATAAAGACGTATAAAAAAAATATTTCCACGGCATTGAAGAAAGAAGAGAGTAGTAAACATGCTGCCTGCACAGCATGTGTCTCATGACGAGGCAGTATTTGCTCTACGCTTTCAGCACCACAGCGGTATTCGAAGCGTGCGTGCTGTCCGCATATCAAAACTGTAACAGGAGCAGCCCACAAACATGTGTTCTCCTTTCCCTTCTACGCGTGTCCATTGAGGAATTTCCGCTCACAGGCAAAGGCCAAAATTTGCAGAAAGTTCGACGCAACTCGATGGCGTTGCCTTCCCAGAACCCCTCTGAAAGTAGGAAACTATCGATGGCTAGGGGCTTGTGCGCCTTCAGAGATTTAGCCCTCACTTGGCTAGGGCTCCAGTTAGTAGCTGAGGCAAGCCTCCCCAAATTGCACAGCAATATCGTTACCCTCGTCATGATAATTAATGCACCTTCAAGGTCAACTAGATCACCGGACGGATGATGCATAGTATTAACATCCTATTACTAACATAGGCTTTAATGCGACCCTCACATCGTGTGCTAATGTGTCGTCGCCAACGTTCACAAGAAGGCTTATTCATTTAGCTTGGGGTGATTCTTCTGCAGAATTATCATTTGTTGCAACTAGAGCTCCTTCTTGAGGTATTACAGTGCTTCCTCAGCTTCCTACATGGTTGTGCCTGATTAATAACTATTGATGGTAGAGTTTTAGTCAGAAAGAGTAAATGACTATTCGTGCAGTTTGTACCAGTATTACGTCTTCCAAAAACAGCCGTACATAACATCATTCCTGCCATTAATTTTTAGCGCCTGCCGCTCCTTATGTCGAGTATCCACTCACGTTCAAAGTTCACATGACGTACCAAGACCTGTTTACTCCCCACGTCTACGACACAAAACCCACGGAATGAATGAAGGGTTTAAGGGCGTTAGAGGTAGCGAACCTTTGCACTTGCTGTTTTGTTGTGAAAACCTCAGCATCGATGTTTATTACAGCGCGCTTAGTAAAAACCGGCAATGTGTGCCGACTTGAAAACGTAAAAAAATACTTCATGGACTTTCGCCTCTTTACGGAAGAAATGCCTTAAAGGGCCACAGAAGTTATTTTAGACTTCGACAATTTTAAAGAGGTCAAATGCGTGAAACTTGTAGGTAAGGAGTGCGAAGTATTTGTGGGCTAGCGTATGAATCAACGAATGAAGCGGCGTAGGCAATCAGGCTTCTCTGCAGTACGCAGCTGAGGGTGGAGCCCCAGTGAAGACGTCATGTACGGCGGAACTACGTTTAAAATGAAGAAACGGTTGCTAGAAGGAAGAAAGCCAACGCCACCGAAGGTAATGAACACGAAGCTTTTCTTGGTAGCGTCGGACGGCGCCTGGTAGCATGTAGGCGAAGGAAGTGGAAACTTTAAATCTCGGTGACAGTGGCGTCATCACGGTATTGCCGTGAGAAGAAGCCTAACGCCATAAAGAGAACGCAGTGAGGAGAAGCCGAAACATCATCGCTGTTTTAAGCTGCAATTACGTCGCAATTTTACACACTAGCTCAAAACTACTTCGTATGTTTCACTAAGAAGCTTCAAATATTCGAATCCTTGAATCATCTGAATTTCTCGAAAAAACATTTCAGCTTCCTTTTAAGGAAGCTACACGGGGAGTTTTTTTCAGCACTCATAGCGAAGATAGTATTCCATGTAAACTCTTTTTATTTTAATGTCCTAATAAATGAAACGCCGGAACCCGAAGTTGAGATATACAGGTAGGCTACGAACTAAAGAATACATGCCTATGACACTTATGGTAATTCAGTTTTTAACCCATGCAATTTATTTACAAGGTTCAAAAATATAATTGTAATTCTCATGCAGAGCAACTTTCTTGTTGCATAGTAGGTGCTGGCCAATACACGGAAAAGGACATGTTCTTCGAATGTCACTTGTGCGTTCGTAAAGCAAACAGGCTGTATGAGGAGCTGACCGTCGTTAGAAAATCGCTGAAAAAATAGGGCAGTACAGGTAGCAAACGTCATTGATAACTTCATAAAAACCGTGTTTTTGATCTCAATCCCGATCGCAAGAAACCGTGCAGGATTGAGACGGCGTGCGCACAATTTACAACCTAGAAAGTTATGTGTAGATGCTGAAATCAACATAAGCGAAGCCTACGAAAATGCTAATGTCGGTAGCTTATGAAGCGGTTCTCTGAGCTCTTGTTGGCGCTTCCTTATTTTCTTCATATTGAGTGCAAATGTTACGAATAAATATAGTTGTCTTGGATAATGCGAACCAGTTGGTGAAAAAGAAGATAAATGAGACAACTTTTAACAAAAGGCGCTCATTATAAGCACTGCCTCTCCATCCACATGTCGAGAACA
Source organism: Amblyomma americanum (assembly GCA_030143305.2). NCBI lineage: Eukaryota > Metazoa > Arthropoda > Arachnida > Ixodida > Ixodidae > Amblyomma > Amblyomma americanum. Next base: position 8,628 of record JARKHS020027747.1, on the reverse strand, counting down.
TCCCATGAACATTATGCTAAAGTTCATAGGAGGTCAGTCAAAATGAAACCAAGAATTTTCTTACCTCAACTCGACTTTGTTGGGCTTGTCAAACACCACGTGAATAAGGTACCCATTTTTATCAGCAAGTTGCCGGATTTCCTGCGCGAACAAAAAAGCGAATTTTTTCTTCGCGGCTTCCGATATGACTGTGAGCAGCTCATAGCTTAGGGATCCAATATCGCATGCCATAAAGTTGCAGGGCAGCTGCTGTTCTTAAGGAAGAAAAATGAATTTCAGATTGCTCGTTTAACGTACCGAGGAAGTCTCAACGCTAGCCTTGTTGGTTCATAGCCTTATAAGGGTCTTATGCAGCGAAACGGGACAAGACCGACATAGAAAACACCAGGACAGCGGTGTGCTGTTGTCTTCTCTCTGTGTCATCCATTAGCACAGCAAAAGATCCCTACGATAAGAAACACATGAGCTATAAGTAACGCTATATTGGAGGGCTCTGGATTGATTTAGACCACCTGCGATGCCCTCACATCGCACAAAACCCCGATGTTTTTGGATTTCGCTGCCTTCGAAACGCGGCCACCACTGCCAAGATTCAGTGACGCACCCTTGGAATCAGCAGTCGAACGTCCAAGCCACTGGATGACTGTGGCAGATTTAACCAAGATATTTAAGGTTATTAACTGCAATCAGCTTAAATCGACGTAAGATATCACAAATTCTATCTCTAATTTTTCTTCACAAGGTGCGTGGTCTATTGGAAGTTTTCACGGTACGGCACATCATTTGGGTGCAATCTTGCAAGGTTAATTCTAACACTGCCGCGCACACTAAAATATAGAGCCTTTTTATTGAGCGTGTTGCATAAAAGGAGTCCTTGCTTTGTCTCGGTGGTGACCTATACTATGCGCAACGTATCAGATACTGGCGTTAAAGGGAGATTAGCGAAAACGTTTTTTACGTCGCCTGCTCTTTGATACTTCACGATATGAACAGATATATTTCATCCACACTTAATTTTAAGAAAAAGCGCATGCATGGAGACGCTTTAAAGGGTGGCGCTTTTACCAGTGGACTTGCAGGTCGTGCGTATTGGTGATAAGCAAGTGGTGCTAAAACTTTTCAAACTCCCGCGAAGGAATGTACCTAAATTTTTTATCCTGTAGGCAGGAATAAGATGTGTACGTGCCAAAAAACAATTATACGAAATATATGTACAATAAAATTGCCACAGCCTACAACCAAACACGCAGCTGCGACAGGGCTGTTAGTAATATATGGGTTATATATGGCCACATAGTACCAGCAGGTATCCGAGTCGCTGATGGTACTGCAGTGCGGAACTTATCGGCGAACATTTCTCATTTGTAAGTAGGCGAAGTGGTTCTTAACAATAGAGACCTTGCGCTGAGCAAGCGCTGCTTCAACCGTTCAAAACCGCAACGAATAATCACTGCCGATAGCCTCTTGCGTCGCGACCAAAACGGCACAATTCCCTTAACTATGACAGACTGGCGGCGCCTTAATGACATAGTAGAATCTCGATAAACGGAAGTCGGTTAAACGGAAACAACGCTTAAATGTATCAAACGCCTCGCATTTGGTTGGATTTGTATTAAGGCAATGTAAAAAAAAATCTCGTTAATTGGAAGAAAAATTTTCCGACCACCGTATAAACGGAACCTAAAATAGGCTCGAAACCGCAACTTGACGTGAACGCGCAGCCCCATCGCGGTACGCATCACTGCCCCCCCCCCCCCCCCCTTTTTTTATCGATTTCCGTCTTTGGACGTTTCCGGTTTTCTCGCACACTGCAACCGCATCGCTTGCTTTCTGTGATGGTGTGCTTGTAGTTGTGTTCATCTAGGCTTAAGCCTTACATCCGCTGTTGAGCGTCGTCTGCGACATTTCGTCGCGAAGTCACCATCCGATGGCAGCGCAGAAGCTGCCTCACAGTGCCCTTACGTTAGAAAGGAAGGTGGAGATAATCAACGACTTCGAGAGTGGTCGCTTCACAAAAACAGCGCTTGCGACGAACTACGCTGTCCTCAAGAGCAGCCTCACGAGGATACTTCAGGACAAGGATAAGCTGCCGCAAGCTTTCGGGACGTCACGCTTTGGCCCTCAAAGAAAACGACTGCGGGTGGCCAACCACGAAGATCTGGAGAAGTGCCTGGTGGTTTGGCTGCGGAGAGCCCGCAGTGAAAACATTCCGATCAGCGGGCCACTCATTCACGCGCAAGCAGAAGGATTTGTTCTGCAGCTCGGCATCGAAGGTTTCTCGTGCAGCGAAGGTTGGTTGACTAGATTTAAAGATCGGAATGGCATAGTGCGTCGTGCCGTTTCAGGGGAGGCTGCCGCTGCAGACACGACAGCATGCGGGGACTGGCGAGCAAGACGGCTCCCCAAAATTCTGCAGCAGTGAGCAGCCTGTCTATTATGGGTGGCGCCATCCAAAGAAAACGGTTGCGAGAGCTAAAACAAGCAAACATAAAGTTCCTTTTCAGAAGCCAGTAAATTGCAGTTCCCTCTGATTTCCACGGAATAAGTGGACTATTGACATTTTTTTTTAAATTTCAGTAGTGCTCTGAAAAAAAAAAGTTCACTGCTTACTGCTTTTGTGCAATAAAGTTTGTGCCCATAGTGTACCGTTCTCTTTATTATCTAGATTTTGCCTTTGAGATCCGCTTCCGCGGAGATTGCCAAATGCGCGCACACCTGCCTCGTCGGGACCAAGCAGCGCGGAATGGATTGCGAAATCCTGAACCTTCTCTCTTTAAACGAAACTCCTGATAAACGGAACATATTTTTTGGTCCTTTGAGGTTCCGTTTAACGAGAGTCCACTGTATATCTTTGGCTTCATGCCCTTGACACGGCCACAAACTGCAGATGCTGGTCTGCGCATATACTTTACAAGAAAATCGCGTAGTGAAAGCAGTCGGCGTCCTGGTCTAAACTTTTAAATGTGTCCGATTATTGTAGATCCCAATCTCAACCACTCAGTCGAGCAGCATTTCGAAACCGCGGTGAAGTCGAAGTTAAAGAAAATGATGTAATTTAACTCCAAGCTTCCTGAACGATGCAAACGTTTTCCGCCAAAAAAATGCACAGCAGGAAACGAAAACTTCCCCTGAGCATCTTCCCAGGCAAGATTCAAACCAACGCTACTGCAGATAAACAAAATTCGTTTTATGCCACCCAGGCCACCCGGTCATCGCCATATTATCTGACGTTGCACGTTTTGAAGTGCTTCATTCCAGTTCCAACAGGCTTAATTGCCGATGTCCTGGTTTTTGTCAGTTCTTCGAGCGTTTGCAAATGCTCCCGGTGGCCGTAGTTGTACAGCCCCGGTCTCCTTGCTATGGAACCGGATAATTCACGAAATGGCACCTTTTGCCTATGTTGCCAAATGCAGCTTAATGTAGCAGCCCAAGAAGGTGAGAAGGCGGCCAAGGTGGCTGAATGCGTTTGAAAGGCTGAAGAAGGCCGATTGAGCGCTACGCCCCGTCAAGCAGAAAAAAGTAGCAAAGGAGGCAACGCCCACTGCTGAACACAAAAAAAAAATAAAACGGCTTAACTCGTTAGCGCGCAAACGACCAAAAGCGGTGAGAGACGCTGAGTACGCAGAGGCCTTGGATAGAAACGGCCGGTGGCGGCGGATTCTTCAAGGTGCGAAAATAGCCATGGGGACAAACCACGCTTTCGAGCTGAAATAACAAAAGTGATCGATTGTGGTGGCGCATGCAGCAGCCAAGAGAAATAACTGGCTGTATCCCTTTTAAAGAGTGCGGGTACCAACAATTATGAGCTATTATATAACTTAACCTCCATTCCTGCAATGCAGTTTCTGCTTGAGCCTTGTCTTGAGGAAACAACACATATAATTGTTTTCTTACCGCTCACTCCAACTCTGCAGCGTTCTCAATTTGAGCGCATCTGGAGTAACTGCGGTAACCTGCTCACCGACAGAACTTTCAGCCAGTGCTCTTCGCCTTGCGTGTAGCGGACATCGATGCCGTGGAAGACAGAGTCGCGGGCTGAGGCGAATGCTCTGTCGAGCTCATTCGAGGTCAGTGACGAGATGTCGTCGTATCTGAACGAGAGCAGTTTCTTTACTCCGCCATTCTTTGTCATCGCCTTGAACTGCTCGAATCGCTGGTTAGCTGCGAACCAAGAGCAAATACAGTGAGAAGACGGACTGCGAAACGAATATCATTGAAACTTTAACGGCATACAGAAACTTACACCGTTATGAGCCTCTCAGCACTCAAGATGATTAAGGAGTTAATGGCACAAATCTTGATCTGTATAGCACTGTTAGTGATCCTTCCGGTAACACCGTGCTCAAATTTCCACGCCGAGCGATAATTACATCTTAATATCAGCTGTAATATGACACGAAACGCGGATTAACGACATCCTACTCTAAATCAAGAGGAAGAAATTGGCATGGGCAGGGCATGTAATGCGAAGGCAAGATAACAGCTTGTTCTTAAAGGTAACGGAGTGCATTCCAAGGGGAGGCAAGCGCAGCAGGGGGGGGGGGGGGGGGGCAGAAAGTTAGGAGGGTGGATGAGGTTAAGAAGTTTGTAGGGGTACGGTGGACGCAGCTGGCAAAGGACAGCGTTAGAGAGACATGGAACAGGCCTTCGCCCTGTAGTGGGCGCAATCAGGCTGATGATGATGACGATGATGACACGAAATACGCGGGTTCGATCCTGGCCACGCCGGTCGCATGCAGATGGAGGCTAAATGTCAGATGTCCGTGTAATGTCACATCAAATTACATCCCATCGTAGGGTAACTGTGAAATCACAAAACTGCTTTGAAAAATTTTGTTTCCATGTAATCCTGTGTGCGCTAAGCCTACTTTTCTCACCCCCATCCGATCCACCCGCCGCGAATTCCCCGATGTGGTTGTAAACACGGTGTTGGTCTGTACGGTACAGAGGAATGTTGTGCGTTGCTCCTCAGTCCACGAGTGAAGAAATGTGGTTTCTTTAAGCGCCATCTGAAATGAGATCCAAACACACTGCGGCACTGGCAGCGTCATTTAAAAAAATATTTTTACGAATGTCAAAGATGACGATCATAGCTTGTCGGGCATTTGCATCCATCTCACAGAGTACCTGCTCCGACTAAACTCATTTTGGCTCTCGATACAAATGTGGACATTTAATGCTGGGCGCTATTTATGTGGAGCAATTTTTATTTTTAAAAGGTTTACTGATAAAATACTAAGCGAAGACGCATACTAACGCTGATGCATGCGTATTCTATGCAGAAGAGCTGCACGATCTGGAGTATGTATTTGGGTGGCCCTTACTTCCGGCAACTGGCGCGGCTGTTAGCTTCGCCTTGTCAACCGTGGCCGAGAGGAAGATGATGTAGGAGCACATGTGCACCGGGTAGTCGTATTGCTTGCTGCCGTCAAACGAGCACAGCAGCGGGGGCTCCTCGGTGGTCGCTGCGGCAGGCACAAGAAATGAGTCATTGATTCAGTGATGATGAATTTAGTGAAATATGTAATTGATTTAGAATATCAGCAGTTCACCTTTCTGTATTGATTTATATCACTAGCCTAATATTCAAGAGTTTAGGGGATAGACTTACGTGTCCAGGTTAGGTTATTACCTACGAAAACAAAGAATTCATTTATGTAAGATATGAATACATTTAAAGCCCAGAAAGAAGGCTCGCCCTATTCGTTACGTAACAGAAATACCAGAACTGAAATTATATCCAAATTTATAACTATTAAATAAAGGTTGCGAAAGGTTACTGTGACGTTCACTTTCTTTATGCGCAACCTACAATGAAGCGGCTGTAAGCGAAACCAGAGGAAAGAAAACTGGAGTGCAGTCTACTTGAACGATAGCGCCCACTAGATCAAAGTGACTCTCTTTCGGAAGCTTCTTCAGAAGAGTATATGCCTAGCGGACGATTAAATAGACTTGACCTCACACTAACTGGGCATCGAAAACGTTACTACTTTATTAACGACTTCTTAAAAAGTTTTCTTCAAGTTTGCACTTCTTTTTGGAAACCACTCTTTACGTATAGCGCCTAAGTCTAAATAAAATTTTAGGTGTTTTTCTAAAGTCCACTGCTGTAAGTGTCCACTTGCAATTTTCGCAAGGTATGCTATACCAATCTGGTCTTCGACCACACTGAAGAATAGCAATTTTATTCAGGCGCACCTGCTTGCTGTCCATGTGCGCATTGAATTAAACCTAACTTCACCTACTTACATGTCTCGTACGATATGGTAGTGGTGGTCTTTTCTGCGGACAGAGGAACAGAGATTAACCTATGGCCCCAGAAATGATATGCAAACGTAGCACAGTTTAAGTCAGTTCATATATTACCTACGTCAATGTGGCTTGGACCTGTATGGAAAAAGAAGTATATAGTTTAAATGTTAATTTTATTCTGTACTTTTCGAGTTTTTGCAAACAGAAGTTTTGCACCCGAATAAACATCGTTGACTCGCACAAAAATATCCGGCATGCTCGACAAGCTCATGTTTATTACAACAGGTGGCAAACTTGCATCGGCGAGAACAGCGGAAATACAACTTATCGCAAGGTAAAGAAAAAAAAAACAGAAAATTCAGACTTCATCATTCAATTTCAGAAATGCAGTGCAAAGATAATGGACGAAAAATTTAATGAAAAAAGACGTTTTCAGTGCAGTGACATACCTTCGAAACGCATACCACGAAACCACTTTACCAAACCCATAGGTAAAGTATGGTTAATAAGAATAGGTCTTCATTACCATCAGCCATAAACACAAAGAAAAACACCTGAGGCACAAAGAAATATTTTTCAGGTGGTCTGAGAGCGAGAGAATATTGCAACAAGTGCACCTTCCTAAATATCAATGCGTATGAAAATAGGTCAAGTTCAAATCGCTATTGGATTGGAAGGTTGCGGAACACCGCCGCAGCCTCGAACTATACTACTATTCATTGCGCAAGGAAGCACAGGCTCGTGCTACAATTGCGCCTAAAAGTTTATGCCATGAATGACTACGAATGTGCCGAGAGCATGTATATCAGTTATGAGCCAGTGGGTTGTAATAAACTACTCGGACAGATAACTACGGCATGGTTGGAGCTATTTTTCGCCCAACATCGAAACGGTGTGCAGTACGGTCTACTGCGAAACGAGCCTTCCCCTAGTGTGGCTATGTCGCAGTGAATCGGCGACACCAGACATATGTACAGTGAATGTGTAAAAAGCAGAGGGGAAAAATATGGAATGCGAAGGGTGAACTAAAAACAAAACCAGATATTCCGTGCAGAAACATAACAAACGAGTATTTCAGCGATATATATTTCCTTCAATTTCTATTCTTCTGAAGCAATTATTCCATCATACAAGTGTTGCAGGAGAGACATTCCTAGTACTCGTCCACTTCTCCTGTGAACGTACTGCAACAACCTGCTTTTGCTGCAGCGGGGCAATTATTATGTAAAATGACAGGCAGCCTGTCAAGGCATATTCCCGGCTTTGATATTTGTTGTGTCACTGTCACACTCGGTGGGTACTTGGTGTGTTGTGTGTTTGAAGTGTTGTGTTGTGGACAGTAACCCTATTCTTTCACATAATGATCGGCCCACTGCAGCAACAGTGGGTTGCATTTAAGAGCAGAAAGTAGGCGACAGCCAGGGGAGATGACTCTCCTGCTCTACTCATGTACCCCAGAAAAATTGCTTCAAATAAATCGAAATGGAAGAAATATATTTTGCATAAATACTAGGCTTATACGTAGCTGCAAGAAAAAAATATTTCTTATTTTTAGTTCGGCCTTCTCCTTCCAGATTTTCTACCCCTGCAAGCCAAGCACCCCCAGAGGGACGTAGCAGACGACGCGAGGCTGACCACACCTTCTGCACTCACTGCGAGTGCTCTTGGTGTCGCAGATTCTCACTGGATATAAAAGGGGGCGCTTCGAGGGGCACGTCGGACACGCTGTCGGAAGTTTTCTTTGACAGTAAACCGTACTGTAGATCTAGAACAAATCTAGGGTCAAATCTCGTGTTACAAGGACGCACAAATCTCGATGGCGTCACTGAACTGTAAGTACCCGGAGCAGAAGCACACCCTTACAGTCGAGATCGAAGCAGGCATGTTGATTAGAAAATATTCTAGAATAGAGTCCCACAATCAGCCACTCAATATCTGAAGCGCAGCCAAGAACTTTCCATCTTAAGAAAATGTTATAAACTATGCAGCGCTTTATATTTTGTTGGCGCATAAATGGAGACGCGGTAGCTAACGCCAACATACCAGCGGCCTAATTCCTAACGCGTCTTCAACGCGAAAACTAAATTTAACTAGCATGCGGAAGTAACTTTAGCAGCCTTCGAAACAAAGCAATGAGTCAGGGCGCCGGTCTGTTAGCAACAGCGCTAACACGGGAGCTTCCAGAGGTCTGCTCCTGATTTCCTAACACCTGCTGTAACTTGCACACCAGTGCTATAAAAGTGAAGCACAGATGTTTGACACTTTGGTACTAGAATGCAAACTGGTCTGCAAGACGATTTCACGCTTTCCGTCTGCTGCACGGTCAGGCCACATGTGGATGCGGAAAAACAAATTGCTCATGTACAAGATTCCTCT